>CANUEY010265553.1:0-35167 GCA_948099555.1 Croton setiger
TTTTATTAAAAAATTAAATTTTTTGTTTTTTTGTTGGGTTTTTTTTTTGTTTTGTTTGTTTTTTCCTTTTTTTTCCCCCTTCCCCCCCCCCCCCCCCCCCCCTCCCCCCACATTTTTTTATAGACTAAGATTTACATGTACTTTCTAATGAATGGATCCTGCAAAAATTTTTAGTGTTCAATGTAGAGCCAGATTGTGGATGTGAGACTCCGCAACTTAATTATCGGAGAGGACGGTTGTATTTTAAGTTTTCCGAAGGCCTAAACCCTAATTTATGTTGCCGGCGGAGGAGTAAGAGAGAGCGGGAAGGAAAATGAGTAAGGTGTGGGACAGGGGAAGAATATATATACATTGGGTTTGTTAATGTGACGTGTCTAAAATGTTGGTCTAATTTTTATATTTAGTTTTATTTTTAAATAATTTTACATATTTGTTTCAAAAAATAATAATTTTACACATTATCTTAAATAATAATTTTACACATTATCTTAAGTAGTAAAAGTCAAAAATATTTTGATTTGATAGTTAAATTAAATTAATAATAGGTGGATAGTTATATTAAATTAAATAATGAGTTGTTTTTAAGGTAGCGGAAAATAAATAGTGACAGAGATGTGATAATTGTCTGTTATTATCTAACTTTTATTGAACGAGTTGAATTTTATCACTTTTGTTATCAATTACTCGGAATAATAATAATAACTGCGGCCTATAAACAAAAACTGAGATCTATTTAAAAATGATAAAATAAAAATATGAACATAATTACTTCAATTAGCTAATGATATTTTCAGAGCAGTTACGTAAACTGATAACTATTTGAAATTTATGATTATATAGTGAACAATTTTTTTTTTTCTTATTGTTTTGGTAAAATTGACTACAAGTTAAATTTTAGACTTTTATTCGGGTCTCTTATTGCTTCGCTCCATTACAAAGTATTTGTAAATTAGTAAGTTATTATGATTTAAGTTAATTGATATGAAATTTATCTAAATTATTCACATATCGACATAATAATGAGAAGGATTAAGTTATAAAAATAATAAAAAAGAAGAGGGCATTTTAGTAATTTGAAATATATTTTAACAGTTTTGAATTCACATTGACAAAATAATGAGAAGGATTAAGCTATAAAAATAATAAAAAAGAAGAGGGCATTTTAATAATTTGAAATATATTTTAACGGTTTTGAATGAAAAGTCGGACAAAAAACAAATGATTTTGGATTTTGAACGTGGAAATTAGGTTCGATTTCAAATATTAAATGAACCGAGCTCGTATTTGATAATGTTCGGTTCGGTCATTCGCAGCTAGAGTCGATAAACTAGTTTAGTAAGTTAATGTCAAAATATTTCAATCTTAAATAAGAACTTCTGATCAGGCATCAGAAGAGAATCTTCTACCAGCTAAAGCCAAAAATTGTTTTGTGCTTCCGATCAGGTACGCTCGATTTTGATAATTTTATTTCAATTTAATGACTTATTTCAATTTTTAGCTCATATTGTAGTTATTTAATTGAAAAATCTAGGGGTTTTTTTTTTCCGAAGTAAAGATTATCATTTCAAAGTTAAAAGAACTCGTTCTTTGGTTAGAACTCGTATTCGAACTTAATTAAACGAGCTCAATTCGAACTTTATCGTACTCGAACTTAATTAAACGAGCTGAATTTGAATTTCATCGTACTCGAACTTAATCGTACTTGACTAATTTTGTAGTTTAATGTAAAAAAAAAAGGAAAAAAACTCTCCATGTTAACCGAAAACCGACCGGTTCGATTCGGTTTCGGTTAACCGAAATGCTCACCCTATATGCCACGCCAGACGTCCGCGTTATGCCTACTGTTAAAAAAACCTTCAAACGACGCCGTATTTGGACGTCATTTAATTTAAATTTAATATAAGCCTTTGGGTCACGGAGTAGAAAACCTGGCGTCGGCGACAACATCGATGAGAGGAATGATGAACAGAGAAGCATTGATCGCTTACAGGGCTCTACTACGAGCAACTCGGAAATCTTTCGCTGGCGACACTGTTATGCTCGAGGGATCAGCCTCTGAGGTCAGGAAGAAATTCGAGGAGAATCGTCACGTCACCGCCGAGTCTGAGATCCAGAGGCTCCTCGAAGAAGCTCGTGAGGCCTCTCATTTCATCTCTACCATGATCGTCCAAGCCAAGCTCAATGAGCGAGGCGGCTATGGTAATCTTATTCGCATTATAAACTATTTTATTCTTTCGCCTTATCATCGTTTGTGTTTCGTACGCACACCATATGCTTGTTAAATTGCCTGTATAAGAATATAATGGAAATTCATAAGAATGTATTTGCTTTTACTGCTGTTGTGCAGAGATGAAGCTTGGTAAAGACCATGCTGGAGCAACACTTGAAGTTCCATCCGAAGAGATTCTTCGGAAATCTCAATGATATCAAGTGGTCGGATCAAATTTGTTCGGTAGCTGCCTCCTTTTTATGCCAATATATGTAATGTTCTTGAACAATAAATTGTCATAGTTTGCATTTGTAGAGCGAATCATATCTTCCTTTGGAGGTGCTACACTGCACTGCAATATCCGTACCTTCTTTTTCATTTTCTGTCTACCCTAATTCTTAGTTTTTGCCACAATTAGTGAGACTTCTGTTTAATATGTCTTGTAAGTGAGGGGTTCTGCCCTCTCTCTAGCAGGCAATATTAATTTAGAGAATTACAAATTGACGGTATTTTTGACCATATATCTCTCTTTGCATTGCCTTTTTGCATTTTTATATCAAATATCTCAAGCGCTACAAAAAGGCTTATGAATGTTTGATTCAACAACAATCAACTGCATTTTTTGTCATTTTTATATGTATAAGGTTTCTGATATTGGGCATATCTCTATTATATATTCAACAGTCAAAAATAACATTTAACTAAATTACAGCACTATAGCAATTAACCAACAGCTATATTATACTCCCAGTTTAATCATCTCAGTAATATCAATGAATAAAACCAAATTACATGATTTAAAACAATTCCCCAGCCCCCTTAAAAAAAATTGAACCACTTCCTTCATCACGCATTCTCTTATCAAACCATATGCCTCACTGAACATGCCAACATAATTCATGTCCAGCTGTTTGTTACAGGTGTTAGTTTAGCTAGTCACTGTCTTCACCGTCATCTTCTTCCTCCTTATTTTCTTCCATATCGTCGTCATCCTCACCCTCATCCTCAGTTTCACCTTCTTCTTCCTGATTCTTCTGATCCTCCTGCTCCTTTTTCTTGTTGCTGACAGTTCCTGAATAGATCAAATATTATGAAGATGAGAGAGGCGCACAAACAATAGTCAAGAACTACAAGGAACAGTGTTGATGAGATGATAATTAAATAGCATCCATCAAAACATCCCAAAAATTGCCAGACAGTCAATTGCTTATATTATAGTTCCGCAAATATGTTACACCTCATATATTCATCCAGATTGCAACCAAAGAAAAAAACGCAAATTAACATACCATATTCATTGAAGATGACAGCACCCGAACACAATCCTTCCTCAACTTTGATAAGTTCTAGAGTCATCCTGGGTCCAATTTCCTGAAGCTTTACAGCACTTTTAGTTGAAGCTTTGTTAACTCTACCGAGATCACTAGCCAGAGTCACAGTTGCAGCTTCATCATCTACTTCACTTTCTGATCCATAACCAGCCCTGCAAATATCACGTACAAATCAACAATGAAAACTAACAAGCAAAAGCCGGTTACAATAATTAAAAAAAAAAAAAGATCATCAAATATCAAGTAGTTTCCGTCCTTTTACCCCCCCCCCCCCCAAAAAAAAAAAGACTGTTCGACAGCAACAGGGCAGATGGAGATTCAACTCCTATGTAGTATTATTTGGGACCATATATGAAAGTTTATGTTTGTGTTATGGTAGCAACAATAAAATGCTTGTTTTATTTTATGTCTGCACTCCAAAAAGAACAAATGAATTAGAACCTTACTTTGTAACAAAGTCACTCACATCTTGGAGACTCCTAAGATCAGGGACTTGATGGTTTTGAACGAACTTTCTGAGTCTACGGGAGACACCTACGGGTTGCAGTCTAATCGAATAATGCCGGAAATCAATACGTTTTGAATCCTTGTTGTAATTAAGTAACACAATTCTCTGGCAAGACGGAAGTTTGACCTGAAACACCCCATAAATTACATTAAAAGGGAACAAGTTTAAAAAAATTTTGGATTCAAATATAAATTGTTGAAATCTTACAGTGTTAATATCAATGGCAGGAAATATGTTCTGAAACATTATAGTCATGAGTTTCAGGTGTTGTTCTGCCGACCCAAAACCGGAAAGAACAATCTACCAAAAGAAATTCATATTTACAGTTAAATTCAAAAATAACAAAACCAACACCTACTTACAACATCTATAAAGTGCAGGTTAAGAGAAGAAAAGACATAAGAATGACAGCAAGACATTGAGGGATATGGCTTCCTTGATAGGCTACATCTTAAGAGCTTCTGCATTGAAATTTTTACTCCATTTCCCAATCATGAAACCCATGGCACATTATTCTAATAAACTAAAACAAGAAAATATGTCATGAAAAGTTCACTTAGATTGACACTTATGGTTGCCTTCAAAATGTTCAAGTCATATTTGATCTCATAAAAACATTGCGTAGCTTACATATTATTACTAAGTATTCTGAGAAATGACCAAGAAAAATAAAAAAGAAATGGATGTAAAGGATAAATGTTGTCACTTTGACTGACGTCTCTCAATCTCAGATTAAATACGCCAAGCTTAAAAGTTGAGAGCATACTTATGATTTTGAGACAACTCAAACTTGGTAGGGAAAAACCTTACCAGTGGAGGATTTTTGAAAAGATCTTGAGGGCATCTAGGGCGCAATTGAGACTGAGCAACATCTAGTGCCGTAGAATACTCGTGTATTTTAAATGTAAGAGTAGGGCCTTGTGGGGTCTTTGCAACTCTCAGATAAGGTGCAGTATCAGTTTTTGACAGTACAAGGAAGTGAGTGACACCCATAGGCCCTGCAACATTTAAGAAATCTTTTAGATTATTCCTCTTCTTCTCCTGCACTCAAATTGGAAAAAAAAAAAAAAAGTCGATTAGAAACAAACCCAATGACTCAACAATTATACAACAATCCACTTAGCATTCACTGAATTAGAAATAGCAAATGATGCTTATTGCTTACTTAATTTGACAGTTATTCTCAATCAAATGTCAAACACATAACCAAACGAAGAAATTAAAGAATTTACCTTAAGATGGAGGGCTGTGTAAGGAAGCATAAGCTTTCTTAGGTCCATCTGAAGTTGCTTGAGTGGACCAGGCAACTTCCCTCTTGAAAACACAAAGCTCATTGGAATTTTCTCTCCTGTGCGAGGATTTACATTTCCTTTACTATTGTTTTTCACTATCGGCTTCACAAACATTTTCCTCTTCTTCTGTTCATACAAAACAATTGCAATCAATTTAACAAAACATATCAAAATCCATGATCCTTAATAATTAAAAAAAGGGAGTTTCCACATTCAGTTCCATTTTTCCTTCCCAATTAAATAAAAAAAAGTTCCCTGGCTTTCTCGGCTACTAAACAGATCGTGAAGGTTAACAAAATACGCAATTGCTTACACTAACACGAGGCATCTTCTTTGTTGGCCAATAGACAAAACAGAGTTTGAATCAAAGACTCGACCCTCGGCTGAATAGCTCCGGTTAAGATGCCAAAGCTGAAACCACGATCTTGGCGAACTCGGTGGGTGTTAGGGTTTTAGCGTGAGGTTTTGCCGTTTTTGTCTTTCGGGAATTTCATGGAAGTCCACGGTTATTGGGTCCTAGCCCAGCCCGTGTTACAACCCGTTTCTTTTAAGGGTATATGCAGATTAAAGCAAATAAATAAAAAAAAAAAAATAGCAAATGAAACATTTTGAGTAAAATATAGAAAATAGGCTAATTTATAGCTTTTTAGGCACTTTAATTGAAAAAAAAAAATTAGCAAAAAGGAGCAATTTTGTGTACAAGTTTACATGAGGTATTTAACGAGTATACAAATATTTCTCGGCATTTTTCGATGACAGTCTGACAATAATTGTAGCGAACCAGTTTTTCCGACCAATTTTCAAAAATCCCTTTTCCGGCTCTTTTCGATAGAAACTAAACGGATTTCAGCCGTATGGTCAAAATCATGCCGGCAACACGTTGGACTTGTTACACAACGAAAATCGTAATAGCCACAACCACTTTCTTCTCCAATGAAATTCTTTTGAAAATGAACTAATCTTAGCCTAAATTTGACAGAGACAACTTGGAATCTCGCATAATTATGGATGAAAACCGCAAAGAAACAGCCTAAACTCGACAGGAACCAAATGGATTATCGTTGTTTTGATTTTTTGGCAACAACACTTCCAAGCAAGGGTTGGCGATTTTGTAGTCTTTCGGCCATCATATGTCGTTTTCAAGGGTGCTAGAAGACTCTCCGATATGGGGTTGTCAACTAGTACCCTTCGTTCACCGGTTGGCTGCGATATGGAACCCTCGCCGTCCAGTTGTCAGAACTGTGCCGAAATGTCATTGGTCCACTGCTGGAATTATTTTATTTTATTTTTTATATAAAATTAAAATACAAAAATAAATAAAAAGAGAAGTATAAAAGTAAAATCAAAGACAAAGGTTTATACTTTTTACTAAACTTAAAAATTCTGCTATTTATTGACAATTCCCATTTAGAAACCTAACTAACTAAATGAGGTTTGATGATATATTAATTGATTGCTTAATCTATGAATTTTTGAATAATATCATTATCATAATTATTATTTAAGTAATATAAGTTTCTGCTATTAAGTTTGTATTATGATGCTTTATATGAAAAGCTAATCATAATTGGAAGGACCACTACACAAAGTTGTTAGAAGCAATTTATTAGCATCATGTAAATGCAGATTGAATGATTTAACAAAATCATGTGATTCCAACCTAAGAAGATTTTGTTTAAAAAAAGATTTGATTATGATGTGTCTAATAATCTAGCAGTTTCCCCTCTGAATTATAACAGTACCAACCATATCAATCACTTTTTCACAATTTCCACAATCCTTATAGGGGTACAAAATTAATCATACTGCTAAAACTACTTACATTCCTTCAGCAATTAGCATCCTCTACCATCAATTATAGCTTGCTTGTTTTAGTTAGCATGGTATTACCATATAAAGAGAGATTAAACCAATAGTATATATCATTCCAAATCTATGACAAGCTCACCTGTCTATTCACATGTTCTTCACCATCTCAACCTTATTAAGATCCTCCCCTATTAATTACACTCACCAGCCTCTTGCCTTTATAAGCAATCTCAATGTGAAAAAGTTCCCTCTTTAACCATGTCAGCTTTAGGTCCTCACTTTAATTCCCTTTATAAAGTTCTCATACAAAAGTTCTTAGCTTCACACTAACATCTCACAAAAAGCAATAACAAAATGCTTCTTCCTCTCCTAATCCTAATCCTACCCTCTTCTGCTTAATACTCTAACCCTAACTCTATACTACATAATTAGAACAAACCCATATACATATTTTTGCAAGAATGAGACTTACCAAAATTTTCACTGTGCTTGTTTGCTTTGTTTCATTGGCAGCCAAATCCAGCTGCTGGGCCTCCTCCTCGAGTAGGGACACTTACGTTAGAGAAGCATGTAGCGTGACAAGATATCAAGACCTTTGCATCCACACCTTAGCGGCATTTTCACAAACAGCTAAAAGGAGTCCCAGTAAGTGGGCTAGAGCTGGGGTCTCAGTCACCATAAGTGAGGCTAAAAATGTTACACAATACCTAAATAAACTGAAGAATTCCAGCAGGCTCGTCAAAGGTAAGAGAAACAGAATTGCAATTTCTGATTGCATTGAATGTTTTGGGGACACCCTTGATAATCTTCATGAATCTCTTGGTGTACTTAGAAATCTGAGTGCTACAAATTTTGATTCCCAAATTGAAGATGTGATTACATGGACCAGTGCTGCTCTCACCGATGAAGATACTTGCTTGGATGGTTTTGAAGAACAAATTAAAATTAGTAAACAGATTAGAGTTCTTCAAAATAAGGTATCAAGAGTGTCTTATATTAGTAGCAATGCTTTGGCTCTTGTAAACAAACTTGCTTCCACTGGTTTGGATAAAAGTAGTGATTAATATTAATTAACAGCAGTGTAATTATGGGAAAGGAATTTGGTCTCTAGATTGTTTAATGGAATAATTATGAGAACGAAGCTAGATTAATATCTTTAGGTATACAATGCCATTTTGTGTTTGTTTGCATTACTGTGTTATAATAATGGGAAACATAATCTACATATCTAATCAGGCTAAATTGTCTGATTATATGTTGATTATTGGCTTCCTAGTAGTACTAAACAGTTAGCTATATGTAAGAAATTGTAAATTTTAAATAGAATTTTGTATGTTTGAAATATTTGAATTGAATTCTATAAATTCATTATTGGAATTAAATTTTGAATGCTTGAGTGGGTTTTATTATTAGTTGCAGTGTAGTTATTGGGTAGATTAGTCATAAAAAGTTTATTTATTATTAGTGAAACGATGTCGTTTTACATCACAGAAGATTATGAACTATACTCGTCGTCCCCTCAGTTTTAATATGTTATATGTTATATTATATGATATGTGATGTGCTATATCTTTATTTATTTGGTTCATTTTTGGATTTCAGTTGTAAATAAGTGAAGACTACCATTCACGCATTCACTTTCAAGAGTTGCAATTTTGCCTATTATACTTAATTTTAACACCAAATCAAGGATAACAATCCAGAGAGTTCAAATAATGACACCAAATGAATAAAATCGCTAAATAGAAGACAGTTAATTAAGGCCATCCAAAATTCTTATATTCTTCTTCTTCTTCTTCACTCTTTCTCTCTCTCTTGTAAACACAAAATCTTATCAGCTCCCTCAAAGGCTACCGCCAGTGGTCTCTCACCGACAGTAGCCTTTCATCATTCTATTTAATATGCTTTTCTACATTGTTTTTCCTTTCCAGCCCTCTTCTATTTCCCATTCTTATTGAGTTCTTTATATTTGTATGTTTTTCAAAAGATGCAAGTTTTAGTTATAAATCGGAGTTTTGGAAGTTGAGCGATCTTCATTTTCTAAACAGAGATTAAGGTTTCATTCCTTAATAATTTTCCAACTGTTTTGTAAATATTTTTTTAACGAATGAATTATTTTTTGAAGGAGTTTATTTTGAGATTTTGAAAAGAATTATTATGTCATTTTTCCAATCAAAATCCATAATTTTGTGGCCAGCTATATTAGTTGGGCTTGGTCTTTGGGGTGGAGCTTGGGCTGACCTTCAATAAGCGAATCTTGTTCATCATATGTACTCTATATAATTTTTGTTTCTCTTTTGATTAAAAAGAGAGTAAATAATCTCATATAAATCTAAGACCTGATAACTTATTATGGCCAATATTTATGAAAACCCATATTGCATACATAATTTGTTTATTAAAAAAAATGAGATAACTACGTGGGATAGTCCGAAAATTTTTTATATTAGAGTGAACATATTTGGTAAGGATTCATAATATTTTTATTGGGTTATATAATTGCGGTTCCAATTATTGCCGAGCCAGCATTTCCAAATCAACACTTGGCATTTCTGTTCCTCATTTTTTAGTTTTTTGTTATCAAAATTTGATTTTTCTTTCAATTGTTAATTACATTTGCGACCTCTGCGCTAATTTTTAAATAATGGGTTTTCCTTTTTATTATGTGAGAAGAGAGATTAATAGAAATAGTTGTGTTAGTTGTTTTATTGAACTAATTTGAAAGGGAACAGTGAGGACAGGACATGAAGAATGGAGGCCGAACTTGATGAAGATGCATCGGGAAAAGCTAGTTAGTACAGAATTAATTGGGTGACAGCTTTTGGTTTGGGACCACAATATTGTACAACAATTTTCTAATTAATTCCTAAAGACATTATTGATAGTTTGTGAAATCTTTACGATACCAAAGTTCTAAATTGATGAAGTCAGGGACAATCATTATATTAGAATTATATATTCTATTGATGTTCACTAATATTTGAATAATTTTTTTTAATTTAAATTAAGTGTAAATAAAATAAAGGAATTTTTATTATTTCTTTTTGAAAATGATTATTAGAGTTACTGTAGAGCGAGTGACAATAGTTTTTTTAATACCAAGAAGGAAAGTGTTTAGAGAGATATTTAAGATTTTCTTAATATCATCATGTCGTTTGTGATTATATATATATATATTTATAACAATAATTATGGTGTGGCAGTGGCACCAACATGCCTTTTTTTAATGCTAATGCTAAAGAGATTCAGATTCTTTCACCAAACACTTGCATTCGCATAATTATATTAATTAGGTTAGAAAAATGTGTATCACTGATAGCTGCATTTCGCTTAACTTTTTTTTTTTAAAGAATTTTGATAATATTCATTTATAAATTATTTTATCATGTTTCGAAAACAAAAACAAGGGAATTGAAGTTTAAATTAGTTTCTTTAAACATGAAATTCAATTATTAACTGAAATATATATGTATTTTTTTATATTTAAGATGTTTCTAATTCATATAATAAACTTTATTTCAATTTCTACTATATGAATAAAATATATGTTCTTAAAAATAATCAAATAAGAATAAGGAAAATATTTATACACAAAAATTTTTTTTAAATAAAATAAAAATAATAATAATTTTACTAGCTAGAGTGAAAATAAAATCATTCGTGTAATAAAAATAATGGAAATGGTGGTGTCCGAAATTGTGAATTCTGAATTGAATAGTGAGTGGTGGAGAAATGTGGGAAAAAATGAGTAAATAGGTAGGTGCCACGTGTATGGCAAAGAGTCAGTGTCGCTTCAGAAGGAATGCTCCTTCGACGTGCAATTCAAGTGCTGTTGTCAAGGGTCCCACACCATCCCAATCTCATATACATTCTCGGACGTCCACACTGCTCCCCGGACCTTCATCTTTACCATTAATTTGAACCAACGACCATAAAATTGCAGTCCATTTAATTTAACTAATAAAAATAATACTATTTGATCAAAATAAATATTCATAGATTAAAAATAGAAGATTAGATTGGAATATACATTTAAAATATTATTAATTATGCTCTATTTCATAGTAATTTTTGTGAACAAGTTTACATAAATTAATGAATTTAGATTAAGTTTTAGGGTTTAGGGTGAGTTGATGTAATGTTTAATATGATATTATAAAAATATAAATCTTACCCTATTACAAAATGACATAATAAAATTTAACCAAAAATACTTTTCCAAATTACAAACTCTCAATCTTTTCACATTTACTTTTTTTTTCTTCTATTTATTGTTTGACTGCAAAAGAAGACAGAAAAAATATTCTCTTTGATGTGTATATTTATATTCTCTTTAAAAAAATTATTTTAATTAACATTCATAACATATATTCTTTTATGAAAGTATAATTGATTCATTTATTATCCTAAATTTTATATTATAATAAAAATAATATTGTTAATCATGATTTCAATTTATATTTTAATTATATTCTAGTATGGCATATTATTTTTGTATAGATGCTTGTCATGCTTTTATAAGGAATTGTAGCTGAATTTACCTGAAAAATGATTCTTTTAACTGCCGACGATTAGTTGAAAAATAGATATTTGGGTCCTATTTTTTTTTTTTGCTAAAAATATTCCATCAAATTACAAAAAATACTTAAAATAACATATTTTTTGCAATCAAGAAAAGAGCTCTATACTCAAAATAAGATAAAAGAAACATGAAGATAAATGGAATAAAATCCAAAACTAGGGGAATGAAACTCCAAAAGAGTCCTACCAAAAGCTAAGAAAAACATCAAATAATCATGAACAGTCATTTTTGTAGGTGACTGTGTCTACCATGTGTTCATCATATAAATATAAATATATAAGTTAATATGTATATGTACTAATATCGTGAATTGTAAATACATGTACTTACCTATAAATACATCTATATTATATTTCAAACTTGTTAACATATTGTTAAAATATATAACATCCGTTAAATTGCCACAAACATAGGGAGAGCAGATTTCGGTTATTATCGAATTATTCATTGGTAATTACTGAACTGAATCAGTTCGGTAATTAAAATCGGTAAAAGTGATTTACAGATCGGTAATTGGTAATAACTGTCGGTATTCTGTAGTGGTATTGGTAGGAGACTCTGAAATTTTCGGTAAAAAAATTTATCGAATTACTGAAAAAATAATCGTTTTTTGACTCCTAAAAAAATAACCGAATTTTGACTTCTTAAAACTACGCAGTTTTGAAGTTGAATGTGAAATGAATATATATATTTTTCACAGGTTCGGTAATTGGTAATTACTGATCAATAATCGATATCAGTAATTGGTAATTAAACTAAAAAATTTCAGTTATCGACACCATTCGGTATCGGTAATAGTAATAGTAAAATACTAATCGATAAATCGATTATCGACATTTGGTGAGCAATCGGTAACGGTTACCGATTGCTCACCTAGTCTATTCAATTTTAATTTCGAATTGTTATTCAACCATAATAGACATGTCTAAGTATAAATGCAACCTAAGGCGAACCAATGTATAATACTCCAAATTAATTTTAAACCCATTTTTTAGAGGGAAAAAAAATAATCTTAAACCTAAAAGAACATGTACGTGTATTTTGCCCAAAACCCCTACACTTTAAAACTTTAAACGTGACAGTCTCTTGTGAAGTAAGATAGTAGCACAAATTTCAATGCCAGATAATTGTTATTCTAATCCCTATTATTGGGCTAGATTTAGTTGCGTTGTCCATGTAAAGAAGAGAAAAAGCAAAAAGGTCTAATTTCATCAAAGGGTTTTAAGTAACGTAAAGTAGTTTTTGGCCCCTAAGAAGATTGCAATTTAGCTACATGCATTACATTTTATATGTTAGGTTTAGCCATAAAATGAGCTTCTAAATCACTCCAACTTACACCAAATATGGCTTTCAGAATAAATTGGACTTTTTCTAAAGGAGACCAAACCCTCATTTGTAGGACAATAATCACTCTTAAATATTTATCTAAATTTGTCTTCCTCTCAAAGCCATTATCATTATCCATTAAATTTGTGGACAAAATAAATTATCCAATATATTTATTTGACTGAGAAAAAATAAATTCTAATTTACTAATTGTTTAAGTAATTTAATTATATCCTTTAATGTGAATTGTTTTCCTTGAAATACTCACATATCCACTCTTTTCCTAGAAATGGTTTAATACTCACCACGATGCATACTTATATTCATTAAGATGCGATAACGCAACAAAATTATTAAAATATTATTATAGTTTGTCAATTATGTTTATATTGCTAGTTATTTTTAATACAACTTTATCTAACGGTATTTTGACATATTAACTAATATATATATATATATATATATATATATATATATATATATATATATATAAACTATTTGCATATAATAAACCCTGTACGAATTCAAAAGGCCTTTTATTTCTCCCATTAAAAAAAAAAAAAAAAAAAAACCTTTCCTACACGTTAACGCATAAAAAGCAGATCTATAAAGAAAGACATGCAAAATAATATTAAAATTTTGTTGTTATGTTGAGATGGATATTTAAACCACAACACACAAAATAATACTAAATAGTGAAATTTTCTAGCTATAATAATAATAATAATAATAATAATAATAATAATAATATAAAACAAATGACAGAGTGAATTAGATTGTCAGGCATTAGAGACTTTTATTTACAGGACACTAAATTAATTGCTTTTTTTTTGTTGTAATTAGCTTAAGATATACACAGAGCTAACAATAACCGACCAATTAATATATTGCCATCAAATAAGGTAATACAGATGAGTAACTATTTTAATAATACAAATTCCAAAATTAGGGAGATACCTTCTTGATATAGCGTGATTATAGTTTGGGCCTTGGCTGCAATTGTCACTTTCGAAGCCTAGGCCCATTCAAGTATATTAGGATTTGACCCACCGAAAGCTCTTCTTAACGAAGCTTAAAGAAAGTCAATCTCGCCAACGGAGGGAATAAATTTAGAAAATTTCTTTTTTTTTTAATTAAAAATTAAAAATAGAAAAAAAAAAGTTTAATCGGCACCTAATTTCCAAATATCAGAATCCTCACCCAATGACAATCGTTTACTTTTCAGAAGAAAAAGCTCCCACGCTGTGGCATTTCCGTAATTAATTGAAGAACCGACCCTTCTTTTACTATTCCACCATTGTTAAATACCAATACGCACTCTCGTCCAAATCGCAACAACTTCATTGCTGGGGACCGTGTTTCCTGGTGAGCGAGTCCATCTCCGAATCGGTCTTAATAAACCAAAAGACAAAGAACTTGAGAAATTGAGATTCAGAGCTTGATCTGAGAATTTTTCTCTCTGTGAGATTTCGGCAAAATGGGGTCGGAATTGATATTTAGAGGCCATGATGAGACACAGCATGTTACTGATGCCTATTCTCCTAAGCCACCCAAGCGGTGGCTCTCCGTCACTCGTCCGATTCGCTACCTGCTCCGTGAGCAGCGTCTAGTATTTGTTCTCGTCGGCATTGCTATTGCCACCCTCTTCTTCACCGTCCTCCCTTCTTCCCCTAGGCCTTCCTATGTTCATCATGATAAATACGAGCCTCTCTCTGACTCGCATGCTCATTTCTCTGTTGATTCAGTGCCAGCCAGGTACCAACTCTTTGAACCTCACATGGCCGGCGGAAAGATTCCTTTGGGGCTAAAACGGAAGGGGTTGAGAATCGTGGTTACCGGAGGGGCGGGTTTTGTCGGGTCTCATTTGGTTGACCGTCTGATTGCGAGGGGCGACAGTGTAATCGTGGTAGATAATTTCTTCACGGGGAGAAAAGAGAACGTCATGCATCACTTCAAAAACCCGAGATTCGAATTAATACGACACGACGTCGTGGAGCCCTTATTGCTGGAGGTGGACCAGATCTACCATCTGGCTTGCCCTGCGTCGCCGGTGCATTACAAGCACAATCCTGTCAAGACCATAAAGACCAATGTGGTAGGGACATTGAATATGTTAGGTTTGGCCAAGCGAGTCGGTGCCAGATTCTTGCTCACCAGCACCAGCGAGGTTTACGGTGATCCGCTCCAGCATCCTCAAGTAGAGACTTACTGGGGCAACGTCAATCCCATCGGTGCGTCCTTTTTCTTCCTTTGTTTTGTTTAATCGTGTTAATCAATAGCCGGCGATCGGATCACCGAGCCAGACGTGTCCATTTGGGAAAAAAAATCTCGTGAATGTTAGAAATTAACAAGGCACGTGGCTAACATGCGCTGGGAACGTCGCATCAATTGTAGGTTAGTGAAAGGCCACCGCGGTGGCGGCCGATAGGGGGCGTGGCTCTTGACCCTAAACCC
Organism: Croton setiger; assembly: GCA_948099555.1. Taxonomy (NCBI): domain Eukaryota; kingdom Viridiplantae; phylum Streptophyta; class Magnoliopsida; order Malpighiales; family Euphorbiaceae; genus Croton; species Croton setiger. The sequence goes on from CANUEY010265553.1 coordinate 15,512, forward strand.
GACAAAGCGTTGTGCGGTCAATCAGACCCGTAACTGGCGGGTGAAAAGATCTGGTCTGGAGGTCGAAATTCTAATTAAGTGATAATCTGGGGGAGGGCAAAATTGTTAATTCGCAATTGAGATCTCTGACAGAGGGCTTAAAAATGTGACAGGTGTCCGAAGTTGTTACGACGAGGGAAAGAGGACAGCTGAGACATTGACAATGGATTACCACAGAGGGGCAGGTGTTGAGGTTAGCAATTTCTTTTATTTTCTTAAACAATACAATTTAATATAATAATTGAAAAGGCCAGTTAAATTAAGGTGTATTTAAAATGGGTAATGTGTACAGGTGAGAATTGCTAGAATTTTCAATACGTATGGACCCCGTATGTGCATTGACGACGGCCGTGTTGTTAGTAATTTTGTTGCTCAGGTTGGTATTCTTTTTAATGCTATATCAAGAATGAGATTATTCTATTTCTAATTTTAGTTCTGTTGCCGTTTATGGTCTGGAAATTAATGCAAAATTTGTGGGTTGCAGGCTTTAAGGAAGGAGCCATTGACTGTATATGGTGATGGAAAGCAAACAAGGAGTTTCCAATATGTTTCTGATTTGGTAAAAAGCTATTTTGTTTCCCTTTATTTATGTCTATAATAATTCTTCTCTTTAGTGATAGCTTTTGATTTCTTTTACTTTGTCTGTCATACATAGTTAAACTTTTTGTGTTGGATTCTTAATTTTGCACTTAGTTTAGGAGAACAGATGTTTGGACAATTGGATTCTGCTTCTACATAAAAATGTGCCTGTGGTGATACAATGGCTGGCACGTGTCTTTACTTTGAAGTTTCAGTTTCACTTATAGCACATTCTTCTTTAACCCAATTCTACGAATATCCAGTTATTGACCCAAGTCTTAACTGCTGTAAATTGAAGCAAAGTAGCAGATACCACATGCCATTACCCAATTTATGACCCCAGAGTGGGTCCTTAACATATGATCATTGAATGTGTAGGATCCTCCTGTTCCCCGTGTGCATCTAATTGATAAGTTTACCTCATATTATATTATTGTTCAAAAGTAGATACTCTTGATGATTTATAGTTGATGGGTGGTTCTGAATGTTTTTGCGTTTTACTTAAAGAGGGGAGTGTTTGTACTGAAATCAGGTTGAGGGTCTGATGCGGCTTATGGAAGGAGAACATGTGGGGCCTTTCAATCTTGGCAATCCTGGTGAATTCACTATGCTTGAGCTTGCTCAGGTTAGTAAAGATGATCTTTTGTAGCTGGGTTTTGAATTATAGGAGTATTCGATTTCAGATATGCCAAAAATATATCAATCCCGAATGAGATTTTTTGTAAAATGGTGTTCTGTTCTGTCCTCCGATTTAGGTGGTACAAGAAACAATTGATCCAAATGCAAAGATAGAGTTCAGGCCCAACACAGAAGATGACCCACACAAGAGAAAGCCTGATATTACAAGAGCCAAAGACCTATTGGGTTGGGAGCCCAAGATTTCTCTGAGGAAGGGTCTGCCGCTTATGGTGTCTGATTTCCGGCAGCGGATCTTTGGTGACCACAAAGAAGAATCTAGCACTGCCCAGGCGGCTTCATAAATCTCTCTATTTTTGCTTGTAATTTCTACTGTAAGGATGATAGACAAGGAGCCTTGCAATTTCAGTTACCCTATGTTTTTTATCCTTTTTGGTTCTAGTTTTGATGCTACTGATATATATATGTAGCAAGGTAGAAATGGGTTGAGAAGCATGACGGAGACGGCCCCATTCCATTGTATTTGTTTTATTACATATAGAATCGTATTTTCATAATCAATCCTTGAGATTTTTAAATTTAATGATCTAGTCTATATTTTTACAAACAAGCGACTCTTTTTCTCTATTGTATTTACTATTCCAATTACAGTTTGCTGGTTGTGCACTTTTTATATGTTAAAAACACAAGCATTTGAAATTTCAATCCTCTATTAATCTCAAATGAACAAAAAAGTAGCACCCAAAAGCTTTCTAGCAAAATATTTTTTTATAAATACATTTGAGCTTGCTGCTGAAAGGACAAAACTATGATACGTTCACCTAATTCCACAATAAACATGTAATTCAAAATTTCAAATATGATACTATAAAATTCTATTATCACACTAGCTACGACTATAAGAATTTTGAGAATTATATTAAAAACTACCTTTGTATTATTTTTAACACACATCCTGAGAACAAGAAGTGGTCCATTGTGGACTTTGTACTGTAATCGCTGTCCTGTTCAAAAAGGTTAGATGTAATGTAACCAAAAATATCTGAAAAATTAAAAAGATCAAAAAACAAAGAGAGAAATAAAAACACAAAAACCCAGCAAATAAATTATAACCATGACAAAACAATGCACATGGAACTAAGAAAACGTCATTTTAAACTACAACAGCGTTACTGATTATTCGAATGAAAATGTCAGAGAATTTTTAAACAATTATGTAATTAAGCAATCATATTCATCAATGGTGTCGATTCTCAACACTAAGCAAACCTGCGGGCAGAGGAAAAAATGAGGTTTTGGCTCTGCATAGATCAGGGAAATCTCCCTCTACGTTATGTTTTAATCTTAATTGTTTAATCGATGTTTTTGTAAAAATAATAATAATAAAAAAATCAATGATCAAAATTATATACTTGCTCGGTTCCTATAGCTACTAGTGTTGAGGGATAAATGAATATTTTATGCTCCTGAATTTTATTTGTGTATTAATTTATAAACAGAGAACAGAACAATTGTTACATTTTGCTACGAAGAAACAAAACAACCTACAAATTGAAAGGCTACATAGCAGAATGAAGCGTGCGAGGCTCCTTAAATCCACACAGATAACTGCCAGGGGATTGTTTTTTCTGCAGCTTGTTATTCGTAGCAGCAGCATCATGTGAAACCAATTCAAGTCCTTCTATGCCGTTTGTGAAATCTTCAACAATGGGTTCAACAACAAGCTCATCGGTGTGCTTATCAAGCCAAGCTATTATATCTGCGAAAACTATATCCACATTCTGATCTGTCTCTCCTGCGGTCAATGCATGCCACATTCCAGGGTACAATTTCATGGTTTTGTCTTTGCTACTGGCTTGATTATATAAGGCCTTGCTTATTTCCGGGTCTGTTACTATATCTGCGTCTCCATGTAGAACCAAGAATGGCAGTGTCACCTGAACAGTAATATTACCTCGATTAACTCTTTTAACCAAGTGTTTTCAATAACAAATAATATTCTGTAATTTGAGTCAGCTAAAAAATATTAATAGATAATTACCTGGTTTAAAGTCTTTTCCAGGTTCATGCTAGTTCTGAGCATCTCTAGTGCAGTTTTCAATCTGGGTTTGTCCTGGTAAATCAATTTGTTATTTCTTATCTGCACCATTAAAGGATGTATCAAGTCATATGAATTATAATTTGAGAAATAAACCAAGTTGTTTTTGTGTGTGTGTGTGTGTGTGTGTATATATATATATATATATCATTTATATGGGCTTGCCTCTTCTCGTTTAACAGGATCTTTGAATGCGGAATCAATGACATCTTTAGTTGGGACAATCTTCCATTTTGGTATAATCTCTTCAAAACTAGTCAGTATATTGACAACAACTGGATGTGGTTTCAACTTTTCTGATATCTATCAAAATAACACACTTAATGAATTAATATTACCCCTGATTTTCGGGATGACTAAAGTAATAACCTCACTGCACACTACTTATACTATCTTACCTTACACATGGGAGCAACAAGGACAGCACCATTATAGAAAGAGGGTTCCTTTTTGTGCAGTAGCAGAGCCACTGCCCCACCCATGGACTCTCCACACAGGAACCTGCCCTTGTCCCTGTAATCTTTCTCTGCTGTTTAAACCATTATTGGAAAAGAAATTATGCTTCATAATGTTTCAATTCTCAAGTAATTAGGGTAATTCATTTAAAAGGTATATACACATACCACAAATGGACTTGAAAAATTCGTTACAGTCATTGACGATGTTTTCAAACTTCTTGATATAACAACGAGAACCAGAAGATCGTCCATGGCCTTCATAGTCAATTCCAAACACAGCGTATCTGGCACGGGCTAGCCTGATTCCACATTCTATTAAAATCAAGTAATCATATTAAATTTTGTTACTTTGGTAATCAGGACTTTTAGGTTATAGATTAATATAAATACACTTTAAGTTCATTACTGTTCTAGTACAGTGACAAGTTTTGATAGAAAAGCAATTTTGAATCGGGATACTAGCTAATTAGGATGCTGCTTAAGCTAAAAACCAGAACTGTAGGGAAGTATACTTTTTGGTCTGAATTTCTAATTTTAGGTCATCAGTCCCATCTGTATTTGAGGGACTAGAAACGTCCTGATGGGGCAGTGGGTTTCTCATATATAGGTAACAAAGGGACTCAAGCCTCCGGAAAACTGGTTATCAAATTCAAACCTAACCAACTTAGCTGACCAAACCTTTTTTTTCATATTGATTCAGCAACTGACCCACATGCTTCAACATCAGTTCCACATTAAAATCTTTGTATTAAGTTGGTACTATATTGGAGAAGTTAATGATAGCTTGACCACAGGCGTTATTAAATTCTTGAGAAATAGCCTACCTACTTGTTTGAAAAAGGGAAGAAAAATATGGCAAAATTCACTATTTGCCTAATTGAATATCAAAATCAAAATAATAAAATAAAAATAAAAGGACAAAATCTCTCAAAGATATAACAAAAAAAGTGGGGGAAAAGAAATCATTTCATAACCAAAGAATGCTACAATTTTTAAAAGATTGAGTTGTCAACAATTTTTTTACTATATATATATATGCCTGGTTGGAAAAGAGGGAAACACATGCAAGCCATATGTGCCAAAAATTATATAAAAGCACAAAAGAATAGTAGCATGATGTAGAAGCATGGGCTAAAAGTTCTACCAAAATAAAAGAAAAAACCATAACGATAAGGTGCTTTGAACGTTCTAGTGGTTAACTAACCAAATAACGAGAAGACGACAAGCATAACAGAAGATAACGATATGGGCAATATATAGCAATTAGGCAATCCTCAAGCTTACTTCAATCAATTTTTGTTTGCTACCATTTCCTTTCTTAATTAATGGATGCTAATATTTCTCTTTCAACTGATTGAATATCTTCAATTGCATTATTATTAATAAAATAAAATATATATGACTTTAAGCTAACTAAATAAACAAAGAAACGTGTATTAACAAAAACAGCATTTAGCGAGTGCTTCCCAATCCTCAATTTAGAGTTAAAGAAATTTAATATATGACTTGCACTATCAGATTACAGCTCTTTACAGATATGACCACATATTCTTTTTTTTTACAGGAAAAAAAAAATACAAGCCTATGATCTGTTCAAATTTCAAAAGTCAAATTAGAAAAATCACCTCTAGACTAATTAATAAGTAATAAATTAAATTTGAATAGGTAATAAAAAAACAGCTAATGATGGTCAATATAAATTTTTATAATAGTGTATAAAATAAATTAAGCTACTGACAAATATACTAGTATATTATTATATTTTTATGTATCTTACATTTGCGTGCAAGGAATAATTTTGAAATTAATTTCGTTTTGAAAAATTAAACTTGTGAGTTCAAAAAATAAATAAAGCAATAAATAAAGTACCATTAAAATTTTGAAATTCTCTAAATTAATAGAAGCATTTTCTTCAATTTCAAAATTAAATTTCAAGAAAAAGTCTATTATAACTAATATACATGGAAAAGCAATTAAGAAATGGAAAAAAAAGAACCAGTAAAAAGGTGATGAAAATAGCACAAGAACAGATTACAGGCAATGGAAACGAAGGTGCAGACATGAAATATGAATAAGGAAAGAGGACATTAAAGAGAATTTATTACCTCTCATGTAATTACTGCACTCCATACCATATCCTGCAGAATCCATTTAATGAATAACTTAAATATTTACACAGACTCAACCTAACCTAACGATGATGTGAGAGAAAAGGAAAAATTTAAAAAAAAAATAAAAATAAAAAAAAAGTCCATATCCATACCATGGCAGAGGAAAACAAGAGCTTTTGGAGAAGATGAAACAGGCAACCATCTAGAAGTAAAAAGCTGCACTCCTCTCGAATTTTTTAAATATTCCTGTTGTTAATTTGATAAAATAATATGCAAAAACAATCACAACCTCAAGATCTTCAAGTAAAAAACGACAAAAAAATATGAAGATTCAAAAATTAAAATCTGACCTCTTGATATTGAAACTCCATACTTCATGCAAAGATAGTTAAAGAAGAAGATTGAGCATGAGTTGCCTAATGCGTAGCGAACAGGTCGTTATATGAAGAAGAAGAAGAAGAAGAAGAAGAAGACGATTAATACACGTAGGGCGGATTGGGATTAGGATTGAGGCGAAGTGAGAGAGAAAGAAAATAAAATAACGAAGAAAGCGGAAAGTTTTGAGAAAGAAGAGATGCGATTAGTTTATATAATATATCTACGGTTACGAGTGTCATATAAATATTTTAGTCCCTCTCGTCGGCGCGGCAGGGCAGGGCAAGGCAAGGTAGCCCATCACTGCACTATACTGTTTGTATGTAAAATGTCTTATAAACAAAACCATTAAAATAGAGAATTTTTATTTTAAATATTTAACATAAATTATGAGTTCTCAGTAGTATTTATTAATACAGAGAATCTCCTTCTAAGAAAAGAAAATTAGGAGAAAAGTAGTTCAGCAGTTAATGCGGTTCAAAAATTTTCACGGGATTGATTGTTTTTTCTTCTAGTAATCCAAAATCAACAAATATAATTAAACTCAAATCAAATCAAACCGTATAGTTAGATGGTTAAACAAATCAAACCATTTGTTACATATTTATGGCTCGGTTTGAAAAAAAAAATTGTTTGAATCGAATTTGATTTTTAATCAATTACTTCATCTTCCAGCTTACTAGTAAACGAACAAATTTACTATTCTGAAATTTCTATTTTTTATCTCTATATATAAGTAAAAAGTAACCCTGTACGAAATAGCTCCGTATAAATATGGATGAATACAAAAATAATATACATCTTAGTATCTTACATTTTTTTTTGTTTAGAGTAATAATATAATAATAGTAGCATGGAATCAGTGCAGCAAGTCGCTATCTAAAAACGAGATTGTAGAATTAATAGTTTCACGCTTTGGGAAAAAGGTGACGATGGGTTCCCTTATCATCTCAAAACTCCATTACTTTATTCATATTATAACAAAAATACACTTAATATAGTCTCATTTAAAACTCCCTACTTCATTCATTGTAACACCGCCGCTGCTGCTTGCTGTAACCACAAGCAATAAGTTATAGATTATTGACCAGATTAGAGAGTTTGAGTTTGCTTGAACCAGGCTATGAGATGATGCCCTTGTGATGTTTTACCTAGTTTGAAAATGCTTATAAGCACACAGGCAAAAACTTTACAAAGCACAGCAGATATCTACAAATAATATGGAAATCCAAATTAGTAGATATGCTGCATTGAGATTTAGCCACACAGAGCATGCTGAATACAGAATTACAGAACACAAATACAATGGTTCAATAATAACTGCTCATGGTGAAAAACACTAGTTGAAATGAAACTATTGAATAGGAAAAGTAGAGATCAATTCTAAACACAACATCAAGTACATACAATGGAAATTTTTTTGATAATTTAAATAGGAGTCACATGCATAAGTGCTGCCTATCACCTCAATTTCCGGTGGCAGCCTTCCAGTAACAGATACTTCTAAAATGTCTTGGAACAGTCAGCAGCAACACCAAAGGCAGAAATCAGACCAGCCATCCCAACTACTTGTTTCCAACTTCTTGTCCCAGCAGCAACAGCCGCCCCTGCCATTGCACCTGCTATTAAAGGATTCACCTGAAAGAAGAAAAAGGCTTTGGTGAAATCAGTCAATAATAATCAAACAACGACCTGAAGACTTCTCTTTTTTTATACTAAGTGTGATGTGGAATACTTATTATAAGGTGCAAAGGAGGATATTAGCATAAACAAAAGCTACCATTTCCTAAACTTCAAAACGTAAAAAAAAAAAAAGAAAGAAAGAAAGGAGAAAAGTAAAATAATCATGTACTTTTGTCCACCCTAATATGATCTCTATATCTATGAGTTGGGGAATTCAGCAACTGATACATCTTCAAATGGGAAATCTCTCCATTGCTGAGTTACTGTTTTAACTTTGGTGTAAAACTGAATCCCAGCTTTGCCGTCTAAATTGCAATCTCCAGCAAAGGATGGCTTGCAGCTGATAATCGAAGAGAATGGCAGTGGAACTGTGATAGGCACATTAATCCCGACCTGCCCAACCTCAATGTCTGTCTGAAATTTTCTTGCAGCTACACCAGAAGTGGTAAATATAGAAGCTCCACTCCTGTACTTATTTCTGTTAATAATGCTTATGGCCTCTTCAATGGCATCTGCCTGCATGCAAAGAAGAACTGGGCCTAGTGTTTCCTCATTGCAACATTCCATGTCAACTGTGACATCAGATAAGATGGTAGGTCCAATGAAATTTCCGTCTTCATATCCAGGAACCACAATGTTTCTTCCATCAAGAACTAGTTTTGCACCACTTTCAATGCTTGTTTGAATTAACTTGCATATACGCTCCTTTTCCTGCTTGCAAATGACTGGACCCAGATCTGCATTAGGTTCTGTTCCAGCAGTTACCTTAAGTGCTTTGGCACGCTCTACTAGCTTCTCTTCCCACAGACTTGGATCTCCAACAAAGACAACTACGCTTAGGGACATGCACTTTTGTCCAGCACCACCAAAACCAGCAGCAACTAGCGCATTCAAAGTAGCATCAATGCTTGCATCAGGCATGACAACTGCATAGCTTTTTGCTCCAATATTGGACTGAACACGTTTGTCTTTAGCTAACGCCCTTGTGTACACATATGAACCAGCCGAATTCTGACCCACAAATGAAATAGCTTTAATATCTTCATCATCACAAATAGCATTAATAATGTCATTGGTGCCATGGACAACATTTAAAACTCCATTAGGCAAACCAGCCTCCATAGCTAAGTCCGCTAGCAACAAAGAAGCCCCTGGATCCTTCTCCGATGGCTTCAAAATAAAAGTATTACCACATGTGACAGCGACAGGAAACATACATAGTGGGATCAGAGCTGGGAATTCAAACGCACAAATTCCAGCACAAACACCAAGGGGCTCTCTAATGCTATATGCATCAATTCCATTAGATACATTGGAAACAAATTCTCCAATTTGCAGAGTTGCCAATCCACAAGCATGTTCCACCACCTCTAGGCCTCGTGAAACATCAGCATAGGCATCTTTTAAAGACTTCCCATGTTCAGTAGTAATGCTCATTGATAGCTTATCAATGTCCCTCCGGATAAGCTCTTGGAATTTGAACATGATCCGTTGACGGGTGGTGATTGGCGTGCCTCTCCATGATGGAAATGCCCGCTTTGCAGCAAATACTGCAGCTCTGAATTCCTCGTTAGTAGTCAAGGGAACTTGAGAAACAACCTCTTGTGTTGCAGGATTTATGACATCGATCGATGAAAAAGACTGTGAATCAACAAATTTGCCTCCAATGAAATTTGGAACCCTTGTGGGATAGTGCTGCCTCCAAGATGGCTCAGTTACTGAGAGATAATTGTTCCTAACGGCAGATTTCTCAGGCCTTAGTGATCTGAAATGTCTTACTGCCATATTTCCTTGTCGAATTTTTGCTTTAATGTTGTATACATGTTTCGGAGTGGATAGAAGATCTGGGTTGCTTTGTCTCAATCTTTTTAGAATTTGGCGAGGCTTTAGTCCAGCTTCAGTCATCTCTTTAATTAACTGAACTTCCTGCTCTGAGAAGCGACGGGCAGAGGGATGTTCTGAAATATCCTTCAATGGCTCATGGTTGTGTACTCCATTTTTTACAGTAAGCACCCACAATCCATCGTCTTTCTTACCAACAAGCTCAAAAGGACAGTTGGTTAGCCGAGACCCAGTTTTTCTTTTGCGGGCATGATCGGCTGCAGATTCCTCAGCAGTCTTCCGCCTATTTCGATAAACACCTCCTCTGTCACATCCTAGTATTACTACTCTGTCTCTCTTAGATTGCTTGATAGTTACCACATATCCTTGAGACACAGCAAAGTCTCCAACATGTTGAATGAGTTCTTCACGATCAACAAAAGTTCCAGGTGGAGGAGGAAGCATTTGAGGGTGTTCATTCAACTCTGCACTACTTTCAATATCCATCTTTACACATGAAGTAGACCAACACTAAAACACCATATTTGTGACATTAAATATCTCAGCAATCTGTTTGATCATCATATCTTACATAGGGCACCATCATCAACTACACAATCAGCCAGTGAACAGACGGCAACTGACATCCAACAAGTGTTGGGCTTTGGAATCTTTATGGTGAGGTGATGTGTATCACAGTGCAAGAGGGACCTGGTTCTAGCAGAGAGAATTGAAACATGGTGGAATGGTAAATAAGACGTCTCACTTTCTATAGAATTGAAGAACCAATAGTGATTCAATATTCAGTATATTCCATAAACTGAAATAAAGAACACATACTCCGTATCTAAGCATGAAATTATGTTAAGACACAAAGAGACTTTCTTGCAGTTAAAGGTGTATGATCAAATATGCAGAAGTCATATTACGAACAGCTGGTACTAAAGACTACCAACTAAAATAAATTATTCTTTTCCAGTAGGAGCTAATTAAGTTTGACATTCATTCCTAGATTCAGTAAGATAGAAGTTATGCAAGTCTCATGAATTTGTAGCTATAGTAATGCCATCAACTACATGAAAGTTATGTGCTTGAAACAAGACCAGAATAATTATATCACAAACTATGAAAAAGCAAATATGAGAAGAGTGAAGGTGAAATACAGATCGGCCTCCATCATGTTGATAAGAAGAAAGAAAGTTATTATAGTATTGAATCATTTCCTTTCTTTCTCATAAGTTACAGCTTTTTTTTTTTTCATTTTTTTTTTTTTTTGAGATGATACAACCTTTTCTTTTCAGTTCTCCACTTCTCCAAAAAGGAAGGGTAACACCCAAATAATTAGATGCACATATGAGGCAATGAAATCAAATGAATCTAAAGACTTGAAAGCCTAAGAAGCTTAATTTTGTGCATCGACAAGTAGGTACAAATTAAATATTACTGACCCAGTCGTTCTTTTTCCTATATCTTTGAATTTTGCAACGGGAAAAAGTAAAAACTCCAGCAACTAGTCCTGAAAAGTAAAAGATGATGGGCATACAGATTAGTAAAAAGAAATAAGACTGAAATCAACTAGCTGGTACTCCAAGATGCATAAAATAACATTCATCAGAACATCACAAGATAGTAATAAGGAGCAGCAGTATATCATGGACACAGAATCCGACCAAATACAAGAAGGAAAAACTATCAAAGAAACTTTAATAGAAATGACAATGGATAAAAAAATTCAGGTGGAGGTAGATAAGTTCAATTGATGGATCAACAAAGGGAAAAATCTTGACTTCAGTTCCCGTATTAAGAAAATTTAATATTCTATATCCATTCTCAGAATTGATACTTGATAATCACCACCATCATCCTCTTCTAGAAGCAACATCTGAAATCTTGAGCTTAAATCGAGTTCTAGCACAACATAAAATACATGGGAATTAAGTAGTAACTAGTAACTGTATGCAGATTCAAGTTTGGAGATATTTTGAATTTGCAGGATATCTTGACAATTATAAGGAAAAGCAGTAGGCGGTTTTTGTGCATAATCAAATCAAAGCCTGTTGGAGTTCCATTTTTGGGCAAGAAATACAGATTGACTCTATTATATTTACTTCATGTGAATACAATTTTCAAAATCAAGGTTGAAATAGCATGAAAACACGTATCGATACAAAAATATTGGTTAAGCCAAGTATGATCGCAATTTTCGTTTTCCATATTACCGCATTGAAAGCCGAATATCCCGATTGACTTAGCCTGCATATCGCATTAAACAGAAGAAGAAGAGAAATCACATGAGAGTCAAGACACAACATCAGAGATTATGGGAAAATTTAAAGGAAATATCATACAACGGATGAAGCATAAGCTTTGCCTGTCAAACCTGCATACAGAAATCAAAGACGCAATTATAAAGTGAAAATCAATTTGTTCAAATATTTTGTGAGATCAATTAAAAGCATTACCTCTTCTACGGGCATCATATGGACCTATACATGATCCCCATATCGCACCTGCCTAAAAATAAAAGTTCTTCTATTTTGAGTAACGATAGATTTCTAGAAGCTAAGAAAAGGACATATGTTGTAGATTCCGGTTCTCTTACCGTTGCTACTCGGAGAATGGAATCAACGGCGAGGGAAGAGCACGGAACGACGGCCATCAATGCTTCGTCCTCTTCCATATCTCATCACCGGTTCGCAGTTTCTTGTGATTTTTTTATTCTTTCACAGACACGAGTTGGGATTTTGGACAAATTTAGTTAAAAACGACGTTGTTTTGCTACTCCAGTTAATTGCCCTACTTATCAAGGAAAATGAAAAGGAAGGCGAAAATAAAATGCCCAAAAATTATTTAGGAAAAAAACGACGTCGTTTGGAGTATGTGCAAAACCCTAAATCACATTTAGCAATTCTACTCGCAATATATTTTCGCGCGGCGCTGCTTCCATCCTCAAAGCTCTGTTTTGCTGTCAATCGATCCTGTGAATCGCAGAGCAGGAACGTGAAAATGAGTCGCGGGGCGGCAGTTGGAGCTAAGGGGAAGAAGAAAGGAGCAATCTTCGTGATTGAATGCGCGAAGCCAGTTGAGGATAAGATCATGGACATTGCCTCACTGGAGAAGTTCCTTCAGGAGAGAATCAAGGTCGGTGGCAAAGCCGGTGCTCTCGGCGACACTGTTACCGTCTCTCGTGAAAAGACCAAGATTACCGTTACGTCCGACAGTAACTTCTCTAAAAGGTACTCAATTTATGTTTGCCTTCTGTGAACTAGATCTATGCACATGTACTAGAATCTGATTGGTAGGCCATTATTATAGCAGGAATGTTCTTTGTTCTATGTGCTTGGGAATCTATGGCTTTGATGTTAAATTATGCTAGAATGAATGCTGCTTCAAATATAATAGAATCATGCATGTACTATTTCTTGATTGGCATTATTAATGGTGATTGCAAAATGGTCTTTGTGGCTTGCAATACCATATTTCTATGTAAGATGTATCAGTAACAATTTCATCACTTGTATCTATCGTTTCTTTTTTGTTATTAGGTATCTCAAGTACTTGACCAAAAAGTACTTGAAGAAACACAATGTGCGGGATTGGCTCCGGGTGATTGCTTCGAACAAAGACAGGAATGTGTATGAATTGAGGTACTTCAACATTGCTGAGAATGAGGGAGAAGAGGAAGATTGAAGACCCAAGTCAGTGTTTCATCAAATTATATGTTCTAGATTACTTTTTTAGAGCCTGCTTTATCTATTTCAGTTGTTGGATCTGTAAGACTGGTCGAGGTCATTTTGTGATTCTTTTAAGTTTGTTGAAATTTTGGCTACTTATGATTAGGTATCCAGTTTTCATGTGACGGATGCTATTCAATACAATGCAGATTTCTTGCTCCAGTTTTGTTGTGTAGATCTGTTGAATTTTTCACTTTTGTGATAGTTATCTTGTGCACTAGTTTGTATCTGGGCACACCTTCTTGTCATTTTGGTAGGATCACGGCACAAAACTTTCTTCAGTCATATAATTCCCCTGTTTCCTTTTCGAATCTTACGGGCTCGTGTTGTTTCATATAGGCTGATGTATTTGGGGTATTTATTATGCATTGAGATTTACTGTCAGTGGCAGGGATATGTGTTGCCTTGTGGATTTGCCATTGTTGGCAGTGTTCAATGTATTTTTGCTTGAGTGAGAATGAGAAAAACACTAATCTAGCAATCCTGAAATGAAGGTCGTCATTCCTCTCCTAACATTGGAATCCTTCAATAGATGCAATTGTGAGGAACTGTTGCTTAGGTTTGGACTGAATTTTCAACTCGAAAACAGTTTTCAATATTGCAGCGGTGTAACAGACGAAGGAAATCTTGCTTGTGCATGTATATATACGGAGGTTATGTTGGCGGATAAAATGGAAAAATATAATCCCAGGGTCCTCTGCTGCATCCAGCCCTAGCTTCTGTTTCATTGCATTGAAATTAATTACACTCCCAGTCAAAAAGCTCCCATCGAGGTCTTAAAAGAGTTGAAGATCTATCAGATTCATATTATGACTACAAGTTCTTAAAAATATGTGACAGCCAATTGCTAACCATGTTTTTTACACAACTCATATATATATATTCAGATTTTTGTATTTTAATAAATAAAATAATATAAAATTTAATTTCACCATAAATAAATAATTATTATAATTGTACTGCGATTGTTTTTTACCTATAATACTACAATTGTTAGAAGGCAAAGTTTGACATTTAAATTTATTATCGTCATCACTCACAAGTTGCAACAAGTTACATATCAACTTCTAACAAAAAAAAAAAATAATAATAATAATAAGCTGTATATGCCACTTTTCTCCCTTTTTTTCTATTATATTATCCTCTTTTTTTTTTTAAATAAAAAATAAAAGGATTTAGAGTTGTGTTCGTCTAGAAAAATTTTAGATTGGATATTGAGAAGTTTGCTCATATTTTAATAGAAATTTTAGTTTATTAATATTTAGTTTTGAATTATTTTATTTGATCTAATTTTGTTTACTACAAAGATGTATAATAAGAGATAGAGGTTGCCACCTAAAAGTAAAGCAAAAAATGTATTGAATTTATATAATATACTGATTTATATTTCAACAAGTATTTTTTGATGAATTAAATATCATATTCTCTAAAAAAAGGAGTTGTATGAAGTTGCCACCTTTCCATTTCAACGTGAAAAATGAACACAAATAAAGACAAAAGTCCCAAATATTATAATGCTCAAAATCCAAAAATATCTATATACCCATTTGTTTAAGTTTAACTTTTCTGATTTTGGATTGTTTCCTTTAGTTTACTACCAAATCTGCCAATGCAATAATTTAATCTGGTGATTCATGCAAAACCTGTACTTAATCAAGATTATATATACCCCAATTATAGGTTGCCTAATTGCAGGTATTGAGTGTTTACGACCCTAAGCACCGCCGTAGACTGGTTTCCAATTTTCTGTGTAGAGAAGTTTTTGAGTTGAAAAGATTACGTCTTTTTGCAATTCGTAATCCCATTGCCAATTTTGGAAAGCTTTGTTTGTGGTCGTGTCGTCCTTTCTTTGACCTACTCAACTACGCTTTTCTGAAGGACACTAGTACATATTTCAATCACTGACGAGAATTCGCCGGAGCGCCGACGAATTAAGCTCGGTCAGTTCTTTTATATTTACATTTCAATTTTAATAAAATAATGTTCTCTGTCGCAAGCTTCAGTTCAGTAAGATCTGGCGTAATGTTTGTTTGATTAACTTTAACAGATCGTTGAAGTTACTTAGGATGGTCTTGGGAACAGAAAATCAAAGCTATAGGAACAGATTTGAAATTTTCAATTACTTAAGCGTAGAAAAATGTGAATGCTACTTGCTTTTCCCCGTTGAAACTGCCCTTGGTAATGGGTTGCGGACATGCTTGTATGTTGTTGGTTTGGCTTATTGTTTCGTTGGATTATCAGCTATTACAGCTCGATTTTTCCGGTCTATGGAAACTGTGGTCAAACATTCGCGTAAGGTGGTGGAGATAGATCCTTACACCAATACCCAAGTGATCAGGTATGAGAAGGTTTGGAATTATACAATTGCAGATATATCGTTGCTGGCATTTGGAACTAGTTTTCCTCAGATTTCACTAGCAACTATTGATGCCATTCGCAACATTGGGAACCTCTATGCCGGAGGTGGGAATTATTCTCATCCTATCTTTTAAAATTTGTTCAATCTGTAGTTTCCATAGTTTACGAGCTAGTTAATAACTTAATATATCATTGTTGACTTTTTAATGATTCTGTGCAAAAACAAACTTAATCCATAGGATTGGGTCCTGGAACACTTGTTGGTTCTGCTGCATTCGACCTATTCCCAATCCACGCTGTTTGTGTGGTGGTTCCTAAAGCTGGAGAATTGAAAAAGATATCTGATGTAGGAGTCTGGCTTGTGGAACTCTTTTGGTCTTTCTGGGCTTACATTTGGCTATACATAATTTTAGAGGTAAAATTTTGTATGATATGCATATATTCTTCATTGATATATGGGGGTGGAACTTCTCATTGTAGACTTTTAGCCTTTGAATTTTTCAGTTTCTTTGCCAGTTTCAAACATGTCATCAGGGACATAACCTTACCTGATTATTGATAAATACTGTGATTATGGTTGTAACATGTGTTTGCCAAAAAAAAAAAAGCTTGTAGCATGTGAACACCTGCTTAACATTCTTGGAACTTGTATGCAGGTCTGGACTCCTAACGTAATCACAATATGGGAGGCCCTGTTGACAGTATTACAGTATGGTTTGCTGCTAACACATGCTTATGTACAAGATAAGCAGTGGCCATACTTGTCTCTCCCGATGTATTTTCCTCCTCATCACCTTTCCTTTTCTTTTGAAAAATCAAAGAAACTAGTTATATAATTCGAATGCTTAATTGTGTTGTTTTTCATGATATTTATAATTCGAAGTGAAAGAACTGAAAGACCAGAGGAGTGGGTACCAGAAGAGGCTGTTTCATGTGGACGCCAGCATGATGTTTATGGAGAGTACTCTGAGGTAGTTGGCAGTGATCAAATATTGCAAGTTGGAGAAGATCTAAACAGGAGTACTGTTGATATATTCTCTATTCACTCAACTATTGAGTCAGGTACTAATGGTATAACTGGCTATTACTTATCTCTTTATATTGCTTGTCAATGTTTGATTGTTGTCAAATGTAGATTTTACAACCAATTCATATGCTTTTTATGTGAAGTTCTTTTCTGAAAAAAAAAATTAGATATTTTGGAGTTATGAGATTGGTTAAGGGAAAAAGGAGAAGTCAAATTCGTTGTTTTCTTCAGTTCATATCTGATTCCTGGAACAACTTTGAGAGTTACTTTCAAGGATTTGTTTAATTCAATGCATTGGCTTGAGCTCTTTATTTTGTCAGCGTATATATCATGTTGGGCAGGCAAATACCAATAACATAAGTACAAATGAAATTATAATTTTTGGGTCATTAGTTAGAGGGAACATAGCAAAATTAGAAGCTCTGACTGTTTAGAATTTTTGAAGTTTTACATCCTAATCAATGCTTCAGTTTAATTTTACATTGTATGTTAATCTGAATGATTTGGAAAAAAAGATATATGCCCGCGATGGTTTCAAGACAACAGCATTCACTGGGTGCTAAATTTATTGAAATGAGGCCACAAGGTGGAAGGATAGAGAATGAATATCACTGTTTGCTTGTTTGTGATTATAATTGACCTTTGCTTTCAGTTCTTGAATAATATATTATATTTCTATATCTGATAAAGCCATAAATTTGTTGGTACAGCATATCAGAAAGTGCCAGAAAAAGCTGATGAGTCTAAGTCCTCCAATAAACATTTCCACGATGAAAATAATTTGACCGTGTTTGCAATTTGGAAACAGCAATTTCTTGATGCAACTACGGTTGGTACCATTACTTTGGTTGAATGTGTTGTACTTGTAGTTGTAGAAACTTCCATAAAATATTGATGCTGAACAAGTTATGCTAGGATTCTCAACTCTCTCTCTCTCTCTCCCTCTGAGTGCAGAATGGTTAGTTTGTTTCTTAGCATTAGAGATCAAGGAGCAGGCAACATATGATTTTTATTTATTCAAATTCTATTTTCTTTTCTACTTGTTTTACATGGTAGTTGATAGAAATTAGTTGGAGCTCCTCCTTTGATTGGTTAAGGTGCAAAAGCATCATCAGTACATATATTATGTTCTAAAAGGTTTTCAAATCTTGGTTTCCATGTTAAGTTTCTCAGAGTTACCACAATTTTTTTTTCAGTGTTTGGAAAACACATGGCAACATAGTAAGTAACTCATTTATTTGATTATGTTTTTCTTACAAGAATTTTTCTGCTAAAAAATTAACTGACTTTTCCTTCAACCTCATGCACGAAAATCTTTTTTGTTGTTGTCTGCTTTATTTCTTCCTTTTTTTTTTTGTTGTTAGTGTATTGTGTAACTTCTATTTGCAAAGCAGTTCGAGAGTTTAGAATCGAGAAAATTGGAGAATATTCTTATGCGACTGGCAAGAATATTCTGGCAATTACTTCGTGCACCCTGGAGAATTCTGTTTGCATTTGTGCCTCCTTATCACATCGCTCATGGATGGGTTGCCTTTATATGCTCTCTAACTTTCATCAGTGGGATAGCTTATATCGTAACAAAGCTCACTGACATTATAAGCTGTATTACAGGTTGCTTACATTTCTCTTTAAAGCTAAAACTCTGAATTTCCTTTTCTGGAGTTTAAGGTTAACGGTTGTTGTATAACATGTGAATGTTTCCTGTCCACCTTTCATTTGGTATATAATTATGTTTCAGGAATAAATGCTTATGTCATTGCATTTACGGCATTAGCTGCTGGAACTTCATGGCCCGACTTGGTTGCAAGCAAGATTGCTGCTGAACGTCAAATAACAGCAGATTCTGCCATTGCAAATATCACTTGCAGGTTTGTTTCAAAAGTGCTTTAACTATACATTTCATTCTGGCTCACCAAGATAGTTTAATTGCTCAAATTTCTATTTTGTGGATGTGGCTAACAAATTATGAATTGATTCTTCTGTTTTTATTTTTTCTTTTGCAGCAATTCAGTGAACATATATGTAGGTATAGGTGTTCCATGGCTCATAGACACTGCCTACAATTTCTTTGCGTATAGGGAACCATTGCGGATTGAGAATGCAGCAGGACTCGGCTTCTCATTGATAGTTTTCTTCTGTACATCCATAGGCTGCATTGTTGTTCTCGTGTACAGGCGATTGACACTAGGCGCAGAACTTGGAGGGCCAAGGATTTGGGCATGGACAACAAGCATCTACTTCATGTTGCTTTGGCTTATTTTTGTGGTTCTGTCCTCCCTAAGAGTTTCTGGTACAATATAATAGGAATTTTTTTATACATAATACCCAAAATAGGAATGTTAGGAGGTCCATTGGTAATGTATTATCCGATCTTTATAGTTCAATATCTTAGTGTCATTTGTAGTACTAGTATTGGCTTGAAGTAGTATTATTAGATCATATTACAAACTGCCCTTTGAGGCATTCCTCTTTTTTGTCCCCTCAAATACATTGTTAATATAGTGAGCATCAAAAGCATTAATGATTTGTATAGTATAATGATTTGTATAGTATTGAAGTGTTGAAACAATGTACTGTTACAATAAAATGTGTTATAGAGGTTTTATATATATATATATATATATATATATATATATATATATATATATATAAAAAACAGTTTGAGATGTGATGGGTGTTGGGGAGTATTAAAAATGATTGTATGAGATTCAAAACAAGGTGTGTAAGGGTGAACACA
>CANUEY010265558.1:0-14147 GCA_948099555.1 Croton setiger
TATATATATATATATATATATATATATATATATATAAGAAGATTATAAAATGGTAGCAAGTGTGTTGGTTCCTTTCTTACTATATAAATAAAACCATTAGTGTGAAGTAAGTCATTTGATAATTACAAGCAAGCATGAAAACATTAGTTTCAGCTGCAGCAATGGTTCTGATTCAATTAGCTTATGGAGGATCAAATATCCTAGTAAAAATTGCACTTGACAAGGGACTTAATCAACTGGTTTTTGTGGTTTATCGCCATATAATTGCCATCCTTTTATTAGCTCCATTTGCTTATGTTCTTGGAAGGTACGTTACGTAGCTCGAAATTTTGTTTTTCCCTTTTGGTTTAAAATAATAAAATGGAGTTGCAGGAAGCAGCGACCTTCGTTTTCTGTGGTTGTGATGATCAAGATATTTGTGTTGGCTTCATTAGGCACAACCATTCATCTAAATTTATACTATGCTGGATTAGCATATACTTCTGCGACCGTCGCGAGTGCTTTGAGTAATGTGATCCCAAGTTTGACATTCCTGATGGCTGTTGCTTTACGGATGGAGAATGTCAAGCTCAGGAGCTCTTCAGGACGGGCTAAATTGCTCGGTACCAGTCTTTGCGTCGTTGGTTCTCTGATTTTCACCTTCTGGAAAGGCGGGGGATTTCTTTATAGAAACTTTGAGCAGAGGCCACTTCTGCTCATTCATGCTCATTCTGATAATAAACATTCTGCACAGAACTGGATTAAAGGATCTCTTATGATCATCGGTAGCCACGTGGCGTGGAGTGCTTGGCTAATAGTTCAGCCACTGGTTTATAAAGATTACCCAGCTCGCTTATCACTCACACTTCTCATATGCTTTTTTGCATCTGTTCAATCTTCTTTTCTTGCCATCATTCTTGGAAGAAATTCTTCTCTCTGGAAGTTGGATTGGAACTTGCAGCTCCTAACAATCATATATAGTGTAAGTTCAAAGATTGAGTTAAAAAATTATTGTGGTCAAATCATAATGTGGTAATTTGAGTTTTGGTTCTGATTGTGTTGTGTAGGGTGTGGTGATTTCAGCATTGGTCTACTACTTGCAGACATGGTGTATTACCAACAAGGGCCCGGTTTTTGCTGCTATGTTTAGTCCATTGCAACTTATAATTGTCGGAATATTCTCCGCTGTTGTGTTTGCAGAAAGACTTCATAAAGGGAGGTCAGTTTCTTTTTTCATGTGATGAGTTCTTGTTTACATGTAACACCCGGAGAAAGTTTCTTCATTTGGTGATTTTAATTTGGCAGCTTGATAGCAGCACTTGTCATCATAATGGGACTTTACTGTGTAATCTGGGGCAAAAGGCAAGAAGATATTACTGATTCCCTGCTGCAGCCGAAGGAGACCCCCGAGGAAGGGAAAAAAGCAACAACTCCTGAGGGTGAACCATAACCATAGAATAGTAGTTATTGACATGTGAATCCTAAAACAAGCAAAATCAAGCAGCGTCTCCTCGAAGTCCATGATGTTTCCTTGTTTCACGTTTACAACTTTATACTACACATGACAGAACCGCTAACAGTAAGCCAAAGCTCCCATATTTACCCAACACTATCTAATGTTGTTACTGCCTCAGTGGACAGAGGCTCCTTTTTGGAACCTAGGAAGCTGTTTGAGCACACACACTATAAATCAACACTCAAAATAGGATTCCAAATTTCACAACAGAAAACGGGCTATGTATCAGTATCCAAAACAGTCCACTATATTTTCTTTATTAATGTAGAAAGCGAAATCCAAGCTTATTATTTATGCAGCTTATATGTTACACAAGATCTAGCTTAATTATTGTCTAGAAGGGGCATCCATATGTTACACGATAATTTCCGATCGATGCTCTTTCTTACTGATTATTGGTTACACATTCCTCTTTGCTTCCGTAGAGTCACTTCAAGGAGTTCTTAATATCTATCACAAAACGGTACTTCACATCTCTCTTTACTAACCTTTCTAGAGCTTCATTCGCATATTGGATAGGAATTAATTCAATCTTTGGGTAAATTTTGTGAGCAGCACAAAGATCCAACATTTCTTGTGTAATTTTAGTACCTCCCGTAACACTGCCAGATATTGTTTTCATACCTGCCACAACAATATACGCACATTCAGCATTTTAAAATCTTTTTGTAATCAACAAGATTTCAAAAACAAAAGTTGCAGTGCCAGTGGTTACCCAGATTAAGACTTGCAGGAGAGAATTTGACTTCACTTGGGAATCCCACAAGTACAAGAATCCCAGCAGTCTTCAAAGTTGTCATGTATGGATCAAATGGGTGATCACCCGACGCTGTATCAACTATAAAGTCCAATGACTTAGAAACAGCCTGCAAACATACAACTGTAAATACTATACAAACAGGAAAAAAAAAGCAAAGATATCATATGAATTGATACCCTATGAAGCAGTGAAAAATGTACTCCTAAGATGTTTTATGTCATTTTTACCTTCATCTGCTCTGGGTCTGATGACACAACAAAATTATCTGCACCAAGCACACTCAAGGCTTCCTCTCTCTTGGATGTGCTTGTGCTAAAAACTGTTACTTTCAGACCAAAAGCCTTCCCAAACTTCACTGCCATGTGACCAAGACCACCAAGACCAATCACTCCCAGGGATTTGCCAGGTTGGTTCATACCATGTCGAATCATGGGACTGTAGACAGTGATTCCAGCACAAAGCAAAGGTGCAGCCAACTCTGAAGGATAATCATCTGGTATTCTATAGCAGTACCTGCAGATTTAACATCAAAATTAAAATCTTCAAGACTTGGCAAGAGATGATTCTCAACAAGCAATCACATCAGTTTCATTTTTTTAGCTGAATCTTCTTGCTCTTAAACCAATACATCTTTTACTTTCTGCTATGAAGGAGCAATAAGGGTCTTATTCAGGGGCAAAAGTAATAATCAAAATCTTAACAATGGAACCAGAAATCCACACAGTGATTTCAGGTTAATCCTTTCATTAACTTACTATTCCATTTGCCAGAACAAAAATGGTCCTATTTGATCTGAGAAGTTTTTGATGAAGGTCTTTAACATATAAGTTTAAACTGTTGCTTGAAAGTTATGTATCATAAAGTAGGTAATGCTTTTACAGCAGTGCAGATTGATTCTCTTCAAAAGTATAAAAAACATACCTGATAGAAAGGATTTTATACTACTTATGTAAAAAAAAAAAAAAAGAAGGATGATAAGAAAGATATTCAATGAAGAGCTCTTGCCTTTCATGGACAACTATGTGGCTAGAATATCCTCCTTTTGTAATTGTACCATCACCATCAATGGCGTTAAAAGTTAAAACCACACCCTTTACACAACTGACTTCTTGCCCATCATCACAATACTCACATTCTCTGCATGAGCCAACATAAGTGCCTACTCCAACACAGTCACCGGCCTTGAAGCGGCTAACATTGGCACCAACCTCTTTTACAATTCCAACTATCTCATGTCTGCAAGAAGCCAATCGTGGATTCAGTAGTTCTGGAAAATTAGTAAAAGAACGAAGTTATAATCAGACTACCAACCCTGGTACCAACGGATACTTCGAATCTCCATGCCCATTTCTAGTCCAAATAACATCAGCATAACAGACTCCGCAATGAGTAATGTCTATCGAAAGATCATCTTCCCCAACAACCCTGATTGATTTTCCAAGACACAATCATTTAACTCGTACATGAAACTAACATATCAGAAATAAAAGTTGGGATGCAAAAGCTAATGTTTTGAACAATTGGATTAAAGAATTTATGGATAATAAATATTGTTTTCCAGAACATTATGATTAAATAAATAGATAGATAGCACAAGATACTGTCTTCCCCTTTTGTTTATAAACATACCTACGGCTGAACTTGTAAGGAGATAAAACTCCTGATGGATCTCTTGCTGCCCAAGCAAGGCACTCCTCTTTTACCATCTCAGAACTCATGGTTTTGAACTGTTAAATCAACAGGATGATTATTTTCATCACCCAAAACACAATTATCCACAAGAAATTTGTGATTACTGTACATACCAATTTTTCTTCCAACGCAAAAGTAAAGTAATAGCAGCAAAACAATGTTTTCTCATGGAAAAGATGTATAATTTGACGGATATATCAAAGGAAAAATACAGAAAACTAGGGAAGATTTCTGGAAGAAAAAAAATAAAATAAAAACAAACTCGAAAACTAATATTTAGAACAAATGGCTGATTGGCAGAGCTGAAACAGGATATATATGAATTTGGATTACCAAAGTAACTCTATTTATGATTTATAATTTCTATTTTATGGATTATCTTTTTCTACGTCTAGCTAGCTATCTGTTATTATTTTAATTTTCATAGCTATCTATGCTTTATAAGCATATGTTTAGAGCACCAAAACTAACAGTTTGACTGTAAATTGGAATGAAACAAATATACTATAAAACAATCTGAAAGGGATAGAGTTTCAAATATCATAAAACAACGATAGAAAGATTTGCGGTTACCAGAGAGAAGAAACTCCGCCTCGAAGCTTCGCAGTGCGATCGTCAAACAGCAAAAAGCAATGGCCCTCCCCAGCTTTTGCCGCAGATTGGGAATAAAAATTAATTTTGGGATGTAAGTGCTGAGCTCATCCGTTACACATTTTGATGTTTATTATTATTATGGATCTCATTTTGGACAGTGAAGCATCATCCCTTTCTTTAACAATCTGTCTCTTCCCAATTTGAATTTCAAAACTATTTTGGGATTTTGTTACTAAAATCATTTTATATATTACAGCTATATATCTTTTTGAATGTAGATGAAAAATATCTTATCCTACACATTAAATTAGATATTATTGTGTGATGCTTTTTTCTTGTCTATCTCTATCTTGATTTTTTTTTTTGTTTAATTTCTGTTTTAAAAATATAATTATCTGTTTTCTTTTTCAAATAATGATGAGAAAAATCAGACCCACAGTGCTGTCTTCATTGTTTGCAATTTCCACTCTTGTGCAAGTAATGTGTGATTAAGCATCCAAATGACTATTTCTTGATTTAAGGTCTTTCCCTTCAATTATAGTTCTTTTTTGTCCTTTTGATTTTAATCTTTTGTTTTGGGCTCTTTGTTGAGTTCACCAAAATGTTATTATTTTAATTACAGGTTATGCTGAATTGAGTGATTTTTATATTACAATTACGCAACTAGTATAAGCATAGTAACAATTAAGCTCTGCGTTTGATAGTATCTATTAAGAGGATCAATAATTGCATAAAGCAAGCAGAGCAGGAATAAGGCAAATTGCAAAATTACCAGCTGCATGAGCAATTAAAGGAATTTGGCCAATTAAAATCAACAACTTTTCCATATTAACCCATAATATAGACAGCAAACGAGCTACCATCAATACAAAATACATTAAAGCTTAATCTAAGAACATTTCTCATTAAATGTTCAGTTCAGGTAGTTGGTTTTTACAGAGTAATGCTCAATCCTAACGTAATGGCTATGTGTGATTATCTGATGTTTTGCACCAAAAGTGCCATAAGTAAAAAAAAAAAAAAAAAAAAAAAAAAAATCTCATCAGTAACAAACCTCTAGTTTGATAAAAGTGAAGTTGCTCTTGAATATACCTAAAAGGCTTTCTCTCAACAATGTGATAAAGGCGACCAGGAGCATACAGCCTCCTTGGATATTTGAGCAGATGTTCGTCAGGTATACATGTATCTCAGCATGCACCTTAAACATAGTATGCAAGGCAAACTGTGGAACACAGAGAAAACTTGCATAATAAATATATTGCACTAACAGTGAACAACAAAGAGAAAAATAGAAATTAATATGTTATGTAGCAAAAATTTTCAATCAAGACTTAGGGGAGAAGGTGAGATCAGTGGACCGTATTCCTAGTTAAATTTTAATTTTATTCCATCAAAAAAGTGGCTTACAAAAGAAAATAGAAAGCAACCATGGTGACTTGGATGATATGGGCAAAATCTAACATTTCAAAACAAATCAGTAAGTGAATATCATACTTGGAATTGGAAATCAAACGATGCTTAACTAAAGAACTGATCCATACCAGAAAAGCTGACTTGAAAATGTCTTCCAGGGGTGTGGCTGTACGTAGTAAGAAATTGTCCTGCTCCAATCAAATATTATTAATTATAATTATTGACAAAAAAATCAAGATAATGGTGTTAATAGCATGGTGAAATCATATTGTAAAGACCCCCATCTGTCAATAAACTTTATTTACTCATAAACAAATTTTCCTCACAGAAGTATCATTTATCATTCAAAGTGTTAGATATAAGGTCTATCAAAACTTTAAGATTATGCATCAATGCTCTTGAAAGGTACAAATACAACATAAAATACAACACCACTTGGCAGCTTCAGTAGAAGTTCTCCAGATAGAATATCATGATAAAGATGATCAAATTTCTATGAGAATAATATTGCCAGAAGAATGTCGTGGAAAAAAAAATTAAGTGTTTCTGTCAAATAATTATGCCTGTACAAGTACACCAAATATTTTCATCATGTTTCCTTTACATGTAAAGCAATGGCTTTTAGAAAACTATTATGCTTTCTAAGATAAATAGAAGCCTCAAATCATGTTTAATGTATTAGCACCCAAGATAAGAACATTTTGACAAACACTGAAATAAAAGGAAAACAGGAAAGACTTCCTGCAATAAAAAAGTATGAAGCAAACTATGCTGATAAAACAGATAATTGTGTAACTCTATTGTCCGACCATTCAATATTGTAAGCAGCATAGATGATTAAAATGTTGCTACGTGAGTCACATAAAAGGCATTTTTTAGGTGGTTCTTCCAAAAGCTATGAAATACAAAAGGACTTGCCTGCAGCACAACAGAATTTATAACATCTGCATATTTGACTGCCAAATTTAGTGACATACATCTAGCTGGTGCAATAGCATAACACCTGACCCTCCTCTCAATATTTCCCAATTTATCTCGATTTAGTACCACAGGCTAGTGCAAAGCAACAATGGAAAGCACTGTATTGGAGGTCATCAATGGAGGTTCTTTTAATGGATCAACCCTGCTCACAAAGTAATCCACTGGAGTAAGCTGGTTAGGCTCACCTTCCCTTTCATACCTACATAACATAGAGCAGCACAACCATAGAATTTATGAGTTCAAATTTTGCTCTAACATATTTGTCATATTCTTGTCCTCAAAAGAGAGATTGTATTGAGCTCTAGTAGATTTTAACGTACCTAGCGGAGAGCCTGCCAATGTACATTATCCTATCGACAGGACACCACTTAGGGAACTGATCTACCCAGGAAAATCCAAACCAAATCTCACATATGACAGAAGTCATCCATAGGCCATCAGCACTATCTACAAGATCTGTTAATCTGTAATGGAATAAAAGCCCCAAGATGATCAATCGCATAATTATTATAGCCCTGTAAGGAGTGAGTTTGCTGGGCGAAAGTGGAATAACAATTGAAAGTGGCTCTGCAGCATCACCAGACCTACAAAAGGCAACATAATATAACTATAACTACATTTATAAAAAGGACATGTAAACAAATAGAAGCATGCATCACGGAAAGACTTCTAAGGAATTTGTTGGACTAATAAGCATAACTGGTTAAGAACTACATGATTCACCTAGCCCTTTAAAATGTTCATGATTGATGAAAAATGGAAGTATTCAATTAATGAAGAATATTTTTCAAGTGCATCCTGTAAAGAGAATTCAAATTGGGTTCCATTTTCATCATTCACTTCTTCACTAAAACAAAGATGAAATTATGAACAAGAATTTTTCTTAAATCTAAATTAAGCAATAACGACAATAATTTAAAAAAAAAAATTACAACTTTGCTAACCACTATTCTATTGTTGAGACACTACTAACATGTCTAGCATGAATTCCAACATCCTGTGCAGTGAAAACAAAAATAAGTTATCTTCATTTCACAGCTTATAGGGCAATAAAATTGTTTATTTACTGAAATCACGTTAAAAATTTAAATGTGGCCAGTAAAAGGTGTGTTTGCATATGCGGTATGCAATCTACCATAGTCAGCAAACGAAATATACAAACTTAATAAATTTGTATTTTTTTAAGACAAGTTCGCGTGCGAACTTGTAGCAGTAATTAAGTTAATAACCGAATTAATGCGTGTGTTTAAAATTGAACAAATCAGAGAAAACCACGTGGCGCGCACTGTAACTTCGCATAACAAGTATGCAAACACGTTCAAAATTTGAATAAGTTAGCAAACCCGGTATGCGAACTTACAGCAGATGTAATTTCGTTTTCTTCCTTTCTCTTTCACAACTCTTTCAAAATTCAGTTAAAACAGCTAAATGTTGAACGTTCGCAGCGATTACAGAAGAGTGTTCGGAATTTTTGCAACAAAAAGTGTGTTTTTTAATTTAAGTTCTATTTTTTTTATATTTGTTTAGTTTTCAGGCTATTTTTGGTAATAATATTAAATGACAATAATATGTATGATTAGAATAAAATTGTAGATTAATTGTAGAGTTTAATGATTTGTATATTTTATATCTGTAATAATATTTAATAGATAGAGTGTACGTTTAGAAATTAATTTAAATAATATTTAGTAATAATATTTATGTTTAGCGAAGCATAATATTTTTAGTAATAATATTAAATAATATTTGTTATGTTAGACAGGCTGTATGTTTAGAAATTAATTTATGTGCTATTGTATTAGGGTTTAAAATATAAGTAGAAATAATTTTATTTCAAAGTAAGTTTGTTTTTAAAAAATAAATGTTAATAGAAATATAAAAGAAATATGAATTAGAAAATAATTAAAAAAAAAATTTACACATACGAGTTACAGCGAGGAGAATTTTCACAGCAACAGTGCGTGCTTGATCAGGGTTCGTCAGCGGTGATCTACTGTTTCTTCAGCGGAAATATAGATTGGGCCACGTCTTTCGAGGCGAATAGAGATACGACAGTCTGCTGAGCATCAGACGTGCGAATACGCAGATATGGTGGCAGCTGGACGCGGAGCATCCCCAGATGCTTGAGTACATCGACGAGCTCGGATTCGGGCTGGTGCAGATGATAGAGTTCATTTACTACGATTGGGCCCTACTTTCAGCTCTGACAGAACGGTATTGGCCAAAGACGCACAAATTGCACCTACCGTTCATAAATTACATTTAAATTAGAGCTCTATCCGATGGAGGATGAGAAATTGGGCACGATCTGACATTATGTCCTGAATTTCTACATTGGCTGTTAACGGACCCTATCTTCGTCTGCTTTCTGGTATAATCTATTGTCTCTTTCATTTGATTCGCCCGCTTTCGACCTGATCTGTTATGGTGAATCGTTTGGAAGTTCTCCGGATGTAGACTCCATTCAAGCGGAGGCCATGTGTCCCTACCTAAAACAGGAGTAAATGATCCAACGAACTGCGCAGCCCATCGTTCAACGGTGTAGAACGAGTCCACAAGAGCAACGGGATCCTCTTCTCTGAAAAGCGCAACAGCTACAGCATGTGAACATGGAATTCTATACGTTTGCCACTTTCCACAGGTACAGGTCCGATCATAATATTTTACCACCTGCTTGTTGCCACTTCGTGTAACCACTTTGTACAAAAATGTTCTAATGTTCAAACAAGTTACCGTGTGGGTCTTTGCACGCTGACTGTACCTAGTAAACTTTCTCATTGGATGTGGTGCAATAGTTGTTTGACATTTTTCAATTCGAGCCAAATCTCGTTGGAATATTCTGACCGTTTTCTCCAATGTCGATTCGATCAAAGCTCTAATCGGGAGATGACGAGACCCTTTCAAAACTTTAGTGTAACTCTCAACGGCGTTCGTCGTTGTGATTCCCCATCTGTGCCCGCCGTCAGCAAAAAGAGTCCATTTCTCAGCTTTGATGTTTTTCAGATAAAAATTGACTCTATCGCTTGTTTGATTTATCTTCAGCCATGCAGAATCAAACTTTATTTTTTGCAACTCAGTGCCGACCATCTGACAAATTTTCTTGAAATACTCCCCTCTGAATTGCGAGGACAAATTTTTTTTCACGTGTTCAAGGCAAAACCTGTGGACTCCCGTTCCTGGATATTTCTCTAAAATTTTCTCCATTACTGAAATGATACCCTGATGGTGATCAGTGATAATGCAGGTAGCACGGTCGCCAAGAACATTCAATTTCAGATATTTCAGGAACCATTTCCAACTGTGGGACGTCTCATTGTCCACGACTGCAAAGGCTACTGGCAGAATATTGTTGTTTGAGTTCTTCACCACTGCAGTTATCAATTTAGCTTTGAACGACCCACGAAGATGGGTTGCATCAATGCACACCACCGGCCGACATGCTTGAAACCCCCGGATGGATGGCCCGAATGCCCAGAACACGTATCTTAAAACCCGTTTCTGACTATTTTCTGTGCCTTTTCGAAACTTATATTGCACTACAGTGTCTGGATTCGCCGCTTGTACCGCGGCCAAATATCTGGGCAGTTCTTTGAAATTGGTTTCCCAAGTCCCAAAAACTGCCTCAATTGCTTTTCTCCTGCCGTGCCAGGCTTTCTTATAACTGACTCTTACCTGCATCAGGTTAATTCAAATTCAAATACAATAAATTAACACTTTCTCTAAAATTTAATATATAAATAAATTAATTAATAAATAAATTAAATAAATATAATAAATTAACATTAATTTACCTGGAACTGGTTTTGGACTTTTGTTTGAATGTATTTGACCTTGTACCCCGGTTCTTTTATAATATCGGGCATAATAAGAGTGACAATATCTTTATAAGTCACATTTTTGTCCTCCTGTCCAATGTTCGCATTTTTGTCCTCCCGTCCAATGTTCGCATTTGAACAGTTATGCTCCATTACCCATTTAACCATCCTCCACACCCCCCCTAAACATTGCTGCTCAGATGCTCTTATACTCCACGAACAAAATATCCCGTGCATTAGTTCCCGGGGATACTTAGGCCCTCGAGTTACACATTCTACTGCCCATGTTTTCTTACTGCTATTGACTGTACGGTACTTCATGCCTCTTTTCAAGGACCACGCAGCTACGGCATCCTGCACAGCCTTCTTGCTCTTGAAATATATACCGGCGTCGATGCTCTCCGTATTTCCATCCCACATTTGAAGCCCCTCTACATTCTCCTCTTCCAGTTCTTCCTCGCCTATATCACCGTAAACAAAATGACCCGACGTTGAAGGTACATCGATCTCGCTTTCAGTACTGTCGTCTGATGGCACGTACTCTTCGTCACTGCTAGAATCACCCCATGCAAACATCTCATCCTTCTCGGCCAGGTCTCTAATCTCATTATTTTCTCGTTCATTCGGAACAGAAATCGGTAAATCAATATCCTTGTTTGTCTGTTCTATATAATCCCCGTCTGTACTCTCATGTGCAGCGTTGCTTGTTTCCCCCGCCACAATCGGTCCAGAAATAGAAGCAGTACCAACCTGAACATCGACAATTTGTTCCGTAGTGACATACAATTCCGGCCAGTTGAATGCGTACATATATAAAAACAGAATAGTCTCGTCGTTCTTTAAAATTATATACCGCCTTGAACTGTTGTGTTCTGTCCAAACCAGAGTAAATTCTGGTCGTACCACGGCTCTATCCACTCGACATTCTCTGCATATTCGATCGTAAAGTTGATCGAAAGACAATTGAGCATTGACGCATATTGTTGTGTCGGCGCGATTGTAATTCAAACTAACTACGCCGTTGACAAGTGGAAATGCACTACTCCAGTATATATTTAACGGAAATGGAGAAGTATATGCCATTTTCATATATGGCTGTTCTGTATTTATTGTCTGAATTTATTAAAAAAAAAGTTCGCCTACGTTTTCTGCACATTGCAAACTATTGAATTATTGAATAATCAATTCAAAACCATAATAAATAAATAAAAAATTGGTTCAAGAACAGTGATTTTGACACTATAACCATTTTGGACAAAAGCTCTTCCCTCTAAATTATTTTAGTGCGACAACAACACACTTATGCTATTAAATGATAAGGTAATTTAGATGTTATTGTAAAGCCAAACCATCAGGATAGAGTTTTAAGAATATGAAACCTAGCTGTATTGAAAACCTCAGATGCAGAATATAACTAGAAAAAAAGGAAGAAATAGATGTTTTTGTGATTCACTCATTGATAAATAATTCCATTTCTTGGTGATTTTCTCAATTGCAAATTATGAACAAAGCATTGACAGTCAAGACAAACTAACCTGGAGTATACTAGCTACACCTTCAGGATATTGTGTACCGACGGTGGCTGTGGCTTTGGTAAAGCTACAGTTTCCAGACCTTAGCTTTCTGAATCATGGGAGAGCTTGAAATCGGAAATAACAAGGAAGGACGATACATTCATGATTTGGAGATTATTGCAATCAATAATGAAATTTATAAGAAATATAGCAACAGAACGAGGGCTCAATCAATTGCAGCTACCATATTATAACAGAATACAAAGAAGAAAGAGTATTGAGAAGGCAAACAAAGAGGGGAAAGAAAGATGGAGCGGGCATCTGACGAAGGAGTTTTGTTTTAGCCTAATTGTTAGTTTTACAAATTTATCCCTTCTTCATACATTTTTAAACTTCCATAAATACAACATTATCTAATGCCGAGTCAATTCGCATTAACTGTCTTCCAAAACTTCTGTCATTTTCAATTAATAAAACTTACTTAGATTCTTTTATTCTTATATTTTGATTTAATTAAACTAATTCATCCCTTTACAATCATATTTTCCATCAATTTTTACCTAATTATATACTAAATCGATTTATTAAAGATTTTTTCTTTGAAAGCACAAAAATATTTCCTCAAAAAAATTTTAATCTTTAAAAATATTTTAATTTTTAAATAAAATTATATAATTATAAATTATTTAATTTTAATATTTTTATTATAAAATATTTTTTTAGTAGTACTATAATATTATTATTTGGTTCTTAATTCTTTATAATTATGGTGGTTAGAAAGTAGAACCGGAACTACATTTAAATATTTTTTGTTCTGAATACAATTTGCTTCCAATAACAACAATTCTTTATCGGTTTGGTTGGGTTCGCAATTCCAGCCGGAGTCCCAAACACAACCCTACTACTAACCTTTTTCCATCTCATATAATGTTTTAAATATCCTTAATTATTTCCTTAACTTTGTATTGAAATGATGCATTTCACGGGGTATAAGCAAGTGGTTCTCTAGAAAAACTCTAAAAGGAAGTGTGAGGGAGTAAACCTTAGACTACTTCAGAATAACAAATTCACAGTAGCACACAAAAGATTTTACTTGGTTCACCTTAGGCTACATCCAAGGGGAGAACAGCCAGAGCACCACGATCTTATTAAAGAATCAGAAACCAACAGTACAGTTACAAGCCCTAAAAAATAATCCCTCAGATCACTCTCGCCTACAGAATCTCTACTAGTAAGAGAGATTCAAACTATACAGTTATCCAAGAACAATCTCACAGTAATACAAGGCTCAAGAAATTACACAGAGAAAACACCATGGAAACTGCTCAGAGAAAAAAAAAATCGAAGAACAACAATAATCACACGACCCATCACATTCTCATCACAACATTTATACTTAGGTTAAACCACATGCACAGCACGTGCCAGAAGAGCACCAGTTATCTGATATTTCAATCCTGGCTATAAGTATAAAACGCAGAAGGTATCAACATAAAACGCAGCCAATACTAGTAGGCAGAAGGATCATCATTGGTTCCATAAAGCTTGGGCAAAGATCCAGGAATCACACTTCCACAGGGAGAACATGGGGGAAAATTTTACTCCAAAACTCAAAAGGAAAGGGGATGAGAAGTCTAGTGTAAATTTGATACAAGTATAATAATAAATGGGTCATATTTCTGAAGCGAACTTCATAGAGTATAATTGTAATTTCATAATTTATACAGTACAAAATGGGTATTGGTTTGTGATTTTCTAACCTATTTAGTGCTAGGGGGGGGGGGGGGGGGGGGGGGTGTGAATTATAAATAAATGGAAAGGAAATAAGAATGTATTTTTTTAATTTTTTTTTTGTTTTAAACATTAATAAACAAAACCAAAAA
>CANUEY010265633.1:0-114146 GCA_948099555.1 Croton setiger
TTGAAATGGAAAGTTAATAATAATAATAATAATAATAATAATAATAATAATAATAATAATAATAATAATAATAATAATAATAATAATAATAATAATAATAATAATAATAATAATAATAATAATAATAATAATAATATTGAATATGGACATTGATATAGTCAAGTTTTCATTAATTGTAGATTACATTGTAATTGTAAGTTACATTGTTATTTTCTTTCTATTTTTAAATTTTTCAAATTTAATTTACTTTCCTAAATTATTATTGTGATTTCTTATCTCATTGATTTGTATTTATTATGTCTTATTATTCTGATTGAATTTAATGATTTCAGTATATTTTATATTTTTGAGTTTTTTTCTAAAAATTCTTAAAATTAAATTTCGGAATTTAAGAAACTGATTTATTGTCAGTGTAATTGCAATTTACACTGTGATTTTATTTCCATTTTTTAAAGATTTGAAATTTCTCAAAAACTCTTAAATTTTACAAATGTAAATTAAAACTCTTTTGTCTGCTTTCCATCAATTAGGGTAATTGAGGTCTTATAATTTCCTTAAAAATGATAGATTTATTTCCTTACCAAAATATTAGCCATATTATTACAGTAAGAGTTTTTGAAATTGTATAATTAATATTAGAAATAAATAATAGTATTTACGGTGTCAAATTTTGAATTTTTAAATTATTGAATATATTATTTAATTTTATGTGATATTAATTTTTTTAATTTAGTCACTCTTACCTTAATGGTTTTAATATATTTATTAAAAAATACATTTATTTGAAATTTACTTTAATTAAACCAAATCTTATAAATTACATAAATTTGAATCTTAATTAATCCAATTGCATTAATTTTGTCCAAATTTAGAATACATAATAATAAAATAATTTGAAATGCTAGGGTTTTTTAATAAGCACTAATTTTACTATAAAATAGAGTTTTCTTTTGTTTATAAATTCAATGAGACGAGGATGATCCTTTTTCTTTTAAATATAGGTTTCAAAAAACGAAAAAAAAAAACAATGGAAGCTAACATTCTATGAGAAAAAAAAATAGAAAATATTTAATAGATCAAACAATTCAAATTTTATTTTAGTTCGGTTTAACCGCACATCGTACGGATTAAATTCTAGTATGAAATAATAAAAAGGCTATCTGATTATTCATATTAATAAAACAATTATAACTTAATTAAAAATTAAACTGAAATTTCTAATAAATTCCAGTAAAGTATATAATTTGATTCTGAATAATGAAATCTCAAAATTGGCATACAAGTAAGCAGATAAATTAATTCTATACTTTTTAAAAAATTAATAAGTATTAGTTGAAACTATAATATAAACTATGTGAAAGTTGGATTTACTTTTTGAATAACTTATAATTACATTTATTAATTTTTAAACCCTGGTTAATCAGGTTCTTGTAATATTAGTTTATTTAAAGCACACATATTAAAATTTAACTAATTCAATTTAACAAATCAAGTATTTTAAAATCCCTAAACAGCTAACATCATTCTCACAAATTCTTCATAATTAACTTGCCCATCTCCATCCAAATCAGCTTCTCTAATCATCATTTGCAGCTCTTCATCTGTCAATTTCTCTCCTAAATTTATCATTACGTGTTTTAACTGCATGTAAATTACTTAATTTGTTAATTAAATCAATATGACAAAAAAATAAAAATAAAAAATCAACCTCATTAGGTGAAATAAATCCATCTTGATCCTTGTCAAAAACTTTGAATGCTTCTTTCAATTCCTCATCAGCCTCATTTTCCTACAACCAGACAATAACATACAAACATATCTTTAATTAATATTTAATTTCTTAATTATCATTAATTAATTTCAAGAACTTAATTATTAATTAAAATTACCTTCATCTTTCTTGCCATGAGATTCAAGAACTCCCCAAATTCAATTGTTCCATTACCATCAGCATCAACTTCAATAATCATGTTCTGTAATTCTTCTTCAGTAGGATTTTGATCTAATGATTTAATTGCAGAAGCTAGTTCTTGAAAAGTGATACGACCTTCAAATTACACAAACATGATATTCTCAATTATCGTGAAATTAACATTAAACTTAATAATGAACTAAAAATGGAATACAAGAATATTATGAGTATAATCAAGAAAAGAGAGAAAGATTAATTAATACCATCTCCATCTTTATCAAGTAGACAAAAAGCTTCTTGAAACTCAATAATCTGCTCTTCAGTTAAAACGTATTCCATTCTTAATTTATATTTTCTTGATGCAAATTACAATTATTTTACAAAGGCAAAGCGTACTTAAGTCTTAAGCAGCTTATGAATTATGATTATATTTGCATTTCTTCTCTCTCAAAATGGATGCTTTATTTCAGAAAGGAGCTTAAACTGTCAAATGCTTACGTATTCGGATTTTAATATTTTTTGATTAAATATTTTGGATTACTGTTTGGTAACATTTTCAAAGTTGTTATTATGTCAAATATCAAAAAGATTGTACGGCTAAGAATTGTTAAGTCAATTTGAAGTCCGGTTTAATTACCCACTTGCCTCAGAGATGAACATATATATACCTTTTGCAAATTAATGGTGGTCAAGCGAGCACATGAGTATATGTTTACTTCCTGTAACAAAAATTTTTATTTTTTTATCCAATTTTATCTCTAATTATTTAAGCAAATTCAATAGACTAACACCGAAATAATAATATAATGCGTGTTTTTTTTAAGACATATGATTGACGAGTTCAAATATAAGCAAAATAAATTTACCAATTCACGATTTAATTATTGAATAAAATATTATAAAAAGTAATCATACACACACCGAAAACTAATTAATTTATGAATAGGTGAATGTATTTAATTTCATTTTGTTTTTTAAATCCAACTAGAGTTAATATAAAAAACAAGGTCAGATACATTAGTTTTTTTAATATTCATATATGGGCGGGAATATTCTTGTTTTCACTCGAAGTCCATGCACAAACTAATCAATTTTTTAAATCTGAATTGTGATTATTTTATATTAATAGTTACATTTGATTTGACTAGATGGATTAGCTGTTAATCTTATATTATTGTCCAAAATACAATTACCCTTACGTAGCTAGTTAATGTCTTCTCCCAAAAATACCATACTAAACAGTTCAAACTTCAAGCCAAGTCTGCCTCCCAAGCCGGCTAGAATGCATACAACACAAAACAAAAGATGAGGAGAAAAAATTAGAACTAATTTTAAAGACAAATTACCACTCTATTTAATCTAGCAAAACTATACGTAAATGTAAAACATTTTATTTTTACAAAAGAAAATAATCAAATTCGGCCATTAATGGAGCTTCCTTCTAACCTAATCCCAGACGAAGCAAGTCCAGAATGGATGAACAAAGGTGACAACGCATGGCAACTCACAGCAGCAACTCTCGTAGGTCTACAAAGCATACCGGGACTTGTAATCCTATACGGCAGTGTCGTAAACAAAAAATGGGCTATTAATTCAGCTTTCATGTCGTTTTACGCCTTTGCTTCAGTAATCGTATGCTGGGTATTGTGGGGTTACCGTATGTCGTTTGGAGAAAAACTAGTTCCTTTTGTTGGAAAACCTGCGGTGGCATTAGATGAGAAGTTCTTGCTCGGAAAACCTTTTCTTGGCTATTTTCCGACAGCGACAATGGTGTTTTTTCAAGGCGTGTTTGCTTGTATAACGGTGATTTTGGTGGGTGGTTGTTTGCTAGGGAGAATGAACTTTCGAGCGTGGATTATGTTTGTGCCGTTTTGGTTAACGTTATCGTATACAGTATGTGCGTTTAGTATATGGTGTCCGGATGGGTGGCTTGCAAAGCTTGGGATTATTGATTTTTCAGGTGGTTACGTTATTCACTTGTCGGCTGGTGTTGCTGGTTTCACTGCTGCATTTTGGGTGAGCATCTTGACAGGGTTCGCTCCAACTAGTTTTTAGCATTAAATAACGGATTAAAATTCAAATTTTATTTTTCAAAATTCATTGAATCAACTTTTAGTCAGCTCCGTGGTTTGAAAACCAAATATGTAATTTTAATTGTGTAACAATTAGCATGTTATAAAAGATTAAATCTCTTAATTTATACTGCAATTTTGATCAATATTTGGGCACAAAATTGGCCTAAACTTTCCATGTAACTGCTTGCGCCAGGTAGGACCCCGCACTGAGAAGGACAAAGAAGACTTCCAGCCCAACAACGTAATTCTGATGCTTGCTGGTGCTGGTCTGCTTTGGATGGGGTGGAGTGGATTCAACGGTGGTGGTCCTTTCGCGGCCAGCGTGGATGCATCTCTAGCCATTCTTAATACACACGTGTGCACTGCCACCAGCATACTCACTTGGCTCCTCCTTGACACCCTCTTCCTTGGAAAACCCTCCGTCATTGGTGCCGTACAAGGCATGATCGCCGGTCTGGTTTCTATTACTCCTGCCGCAGGTGATTTCACTAATATGCCCTCTGCTTTCATTTTTATCCTAAGATTAATATAGGGCTATAAAAGTAAAATCAACAACTTGACCTTGTTGGACCAAGCTTTATTGGGCCATATATTTCAATTCTTAGCCCAAACTGATCCATCATTGCTAATTTATCTTGTATAATGCGACATTGAATAGGTGTTGTACAATGTTGGGCGGCAATGCTAATGGGAACAATATCAGGAAGCATTCCATGGTACACAATGATGATTCTTCACAAGAAGGTGAAATTTCTCCGGGAAATAGATGATCCCATAGCCATATTCCACACCCACGCCATTGCCGGAAGCTTGGGAGGCATTCTCACTGGATTTTTCGCCGTACCAAAATTATGTCGTCTTTTTTATATGGTGACTGATTGGGAAAAATATATCGGCCTAGCATATAGTCTTCAAAATGGTCAAATACACGCTGGATTTAGACAAATGGGAATTCAGTTAGCTGGAATTGTTTTCGTGACATGCTTAAATGTAATATCTACTAGCGTAATTTGTTGGTTTATTCAATTTTTTGTTCCATTGAGATTGTCTGACTATGACTTGCAAATTGGCGATAGAGTTGTACATGGGGAGACAGCTTTTGCTTTGTGGAGTGAAAGGGATCAAAGATTTGGGATTTATAAACATAATTCCGTTTATGACGGAGAAGAAGAGTTGTCAAGTAATATAGTTCATGATGTTTAAATGACATTACTATTATGGTATTTTATATGTGGTAAAGACTATGGTGAATATAAATTATCATTGCTTTTTATATGTTTAACTTTTTTTAACATTGGCTTAGTGGAACTGAAAATCTAGTTAGTTAGAAGAAGTTTTGATGATAGGAGTTAATTGAATTCCAAAAACAACACCCTTTTCAAAAAAAGTTATTTTTATATTTTATCAACTGTAAAGGTGACCTATTAAAAGATCCTGGAGAAAGTGTTGTTTAGAGGTAGTTTCTGAGAGAGGTCGTTTGACCTACCACGACCTCTACTTAAAATCTTCCAAAATAGGTAAAGCACTTGGATTCCGAAAATGTAGAAGCCATGTTTACGGAGCTCATGTAGATTCTATTGGACATGGAATTTACAAATTACTACTGCCTCAATTCCCCTATAAAAAAGGACATCAAATGTCACTTGACAACAAATTCACACTTTAGACTTTCATCAGTTATATTTTAATCACTAACTATATTTTTTATTTTTCTTTTCTTCTAAACTTACTTACTCTAAGTATATTTCAATCCTTATCCTCTTAAGAAAAATTATATTTCAAACAACTAATTAATATTTTACATTTTTGTAATTTATAGTTTTAATAGAATGTGTGGGGGGGGGGGATTAGCACAAGGTATCACCGCCCTTGCAATCAAAAATACCTAATTTAAAAATGTTGACTCTCAAAGGAGAATTAACGGTGAAGAAACGAAGCGCGTGAACACAAGAAACAGCCTATAAGGTGTCCCACCAAGAGACGTTGACCCCACCAAATCCCTCATCTCGCTTTCCATTTCTTCCGCTTTTCTTTCATACACCTTGCTCTCCTTTCCATTCCTTTTCCGCAACTCACAAGGGGAAAACAAAATATTTTTATTAATTAAAAAATATTTTTATTACAAAAATGGCTGGTTTAGTGCTTAAGTTATAATGAAAATGTTTGATCTATCATTGAAAAAATAACGATGAAAAATCTACAAAATTGTATTTTCATTATTTTTAATTTTATAAAAACAATAAAAATATAATTTATTTTTATGAAAAAAAAAACTAATTAACATTTAAAATTGTAAAATGGATTAATCGAATATGTAAACAGATCATAGATAATGATAAATTAATTTCTTTTTCTTTTCTTTCTTTTTTTCACTCTTTGAAAAAATAAAACATTTGCGGTTTTCCGCTTACCATCTATATGATCTGACTAGGTATTTTACCGAGTCTATTTCCATGTCTAGTCATCGTCTTCTCTTCAAACCAACCCCCTTTCCTGATTTCTAATTCTCTCTCAAAATGTCCGAACGGAGCTTAACTGTTCTAGACGGAGAAATCTTCCGATCGCTCCGCTTATCCTTACCGGACTCTTATGCCACTCTCACTGGAGCTCAGCTTATCGATTTCGCTGAATCCAAAGTTTCAGAGTCTCTCTCCGACATCTCATTGCCCCAGCATCTCAAGTACTCCGATCTCCAACTCCTTAACACCGATGATGACGTCACTTTCCGGAGTACGCAATTCGCTAGAGAAGAAGCAATGGATAAGTTTAATGAATATTTTAATGCTGTTGCCGATGAACTAAAAGGTGCTATATTTACTCGCCAATGACAAATATGCTTACAGTTAATCCATTATTGTTAATTTATATGCCTGAATTTTTTCGATTTTGTTTTTTGAAATGTTTTGTTTAGACAATCCGTTAGTAGTTTCGATTTTTGATGGGAATACTCTGCGAGCGTATTTAGAGGATGAAGACGATTTTGCAATGTTAGCAGAGAATATATTCACTGATTTAGATGAAGAAGATAAGGGAAAGATCAGTAAAGGCCAGATGAAGAATGCGCTTGCTCGTTTGGGAATATTCATGGGTGTCCCTCCTTTTGAAGGTTTGCTTCCTTTACATTTCGTTTTCCTTCTGTGATTTTTTTTGCTTTTTCTATATTCTTAAACTAAAATTAAGTAGATAATATAGGGTTGTTAATGTGTGATCGAATATAAGGATTTGATTTTGTTTTAGCATTGATGTTTATAATGGTTTTATAATTAATTAAACATTGAAATTTCGGTATCTGGTGATCGATGAATGTGGCTTGTGATTTTGCAGAATCTCCTCTGTTGAATGACATATTAAAGAAGCATGGGGCAGAGGGAGAAGAAGAACTGGGTCAATCACAATTTGCTGATCTTCTTCAGCTTATTCTCCAAGAACTTTCTGATGCTTGGTCCCAAAAACGTGTAGCCGTTGCCCATAACATTAAGATAGTTAATGGTTCTGCGCTGAAAAAGGTTGGTCACTGATCATATGTTAGCTCAAATTTACTATTACCGAATGTTGATACACTGCTTAATGTTGAATTATTTTGTGTATTGATGAAGAAATGTTCTTCGAGAATCGTTTGTTTTACATGTTGTCTGCTTGTTCCATTCCCCTCTTGGTACTTTCACTTTGTTTGTTAGGACCAATTTAGGATGTAGAAATATGTCATTGTGGTTAATCCCTTGAATGAATGATAGCTTCCAATTTCTCCAAATAATGTGAGGTTTCGGAATAATGAGGACTTAACAGATACATCAGAGAGAAATTAACTTCCATTTACTTGATGAAAAAACAATCTAGTTAGGAAGTTGAATGATCGGCAGTTCAATTTGGCCAAGATCAATTACATTTGGAAATATGTGTTCGTTTTGCTTGTACTACAAGTGATTGGTTGACACTACCTGGTCAAGATGTTCTATTCAAAAGTATAAAAACATTTATGAAGGTTTGGTGAAATGAGACTTTGGATTTTAAGAAACATAATGTGTTCAAAGTTGGGAAGTCAAGCTCATGATTGGCACGAGCACTTCGTAGAAACTACCATGATGTGAGAATGGTATGTTGTTGTATTATGTGAATCCTTATTTTCTTTCATTTATATAAACATTTGCAGATCTTGAACAATGAGGAGCAACTGAAGAATGTGACAGGAAGGATGTTGCAAGAAAAGCGCAGCAAAAAGGATGAGCTGAAGAAT
Source organism: Croton setiger (assembly GCA_948099555.1). Lineage (NCBI taxonomy): Eukaryota > Viridiplantae > Streptophyta > Magnoliopsida > Malpighiales > Euphorbiaceae > Croton > Croton setiger. The sequence continues at coordinate 8,222 of CANUEY010265633.1, forward strand.
ATGGAAATAATCAGAGGCTTCCTGGAGGAAAATGCAAATGAATTAGGTCTGCCACCATCAGAAGCCAATGAAGCAGTTACCCTTCTTTACGATGCAGTGTTTGCAGATGTGGAGTCCGCAAAATACACAGCAGGATCCGAGGATGAATTTAGGGAACTAGTGAAGGAAGTCCTTGAGAAGTTTGCAGAGCAGCTTCAAGCTAATCCGGTCTACTGTGATATTGATAATTAAGGGAGCGATTGTGTTTGTTCAGCATTACATTATCACCCTGTTGATTTTACTATCTATATACAAGCAATATACATCTGGAGTAAAAAACCAGTCCTATCTATGTCTTGACATTGGCGATTCCTTCTATAACATATTTTGATGTGATTATACAGAGCTCATGAGTACCTTTTGAATGCTTGTCTTGTCAAAAAGCTTTCCAAGAGAAAACTTAAACAAGCTTTATCTTATTCTCTTTCCTACAGTTGACGAATAATCCTTTTGTAGAATTCTTGATGCATATGACATGGTGTTGGTTTTGCCATGAACCCGCAGTTCACAGTTCCCAAATTCTTTGAACCAGAAGGCCAATTTAACTATTTCACTCCAAACTTTCATCCTTTCGGAGTTTCGGAATTTTCACTACGATTTTTACTTTTTAATAAAAACATCATAAACTATACGATATTATGTAGAATTTACCCTGAAATATCAATTTCGTCTACAATTTATTTATTTTCAAAACATAAAAAAAGCCAATGGATGAGTATAAGGATCCCTTTGCATACGTGGATTTTCCAAAACAGCGAAATAAAAAATAAAAAAAAAAACCCTAATTCACTCATCTTCTCTTTCATCTTCTTCCATCTTTTCCCCCTATATTCATCCATGGTCTTGGATGAACAAAGAGGGGAGAGAGATAAGAGAAGATGGGTGAGTTAGGGTTTTTTTTATTTTTTTATTTTGTTGGTTTGGAAAATCCACGTAAGCAAAGAGACCCATTTACTCTGTGACTTTCTTTCAATTAGTTTATGTCTGAGGTGGAGGAAAATTAACATTTGGTATCTTATGTTTTGAAAATAATCAATTTTGGACGAAATTGATATTTCAGGGCGAATTCTGCACAACATCACATAGTTTTTGGTATTTTTACTAAAAAGTTAAAAACGTAGTGAAAACTACAAAAGGCTGAAAGTTTCGTGTGAAATAGTTTAATTGGCCCAAAACTAAATGATGGTTCCGAATTTACTATTTATAAACCATTAGTTCCTATTGCAAGCAGGGTAAGACTCAAAACGTAACGATTCCAACCAATTCAAACTTTTATAGTTTTCAAACAATTGATGAAAAAAAAAGCCACACTTGGTTCAAATCGTAAGAGAACCATCAGTCCAACTGGTTTGGAGGTTTAATAATTTGAAACAATTTATGATTAAGACTTTATTAACTTGTCGGATGGTTTTGATACATCGCTCATAAACTATTTGGTTCCGGTTCAAGCCTGCATGATGCCAAGTTTAGTTTAGAATCATGTTTAGCTTGTTACAATTTTAGATATTGTGGTTCAATTAATTATCGAGAGATGATTCGAGTATATAAAATTTAATTTAACTAGTGGTCGAGTCTTTAACTTTTCAATTTGAAGTACACCAACCAAACATGTAATTTATTTGATTGTAAGTTGTAATTCACCATGAATTAGAATAATAATGCACTAAAAATATTTGAACCTCAAAATTAGAATGCACGAATTCAAATAAAGCATATTATTCGGTATTATGTGATTATCATTTTTTATTACTATTATTTTTGCTATGTACATATATTCTCGGGAGGATTCATAATAGTTATCTTTTTTTAACAATACTTCCTCTAAAAAGGATCGCACACTGTTTTCAAGAATAAAATGTCCGTTGCACCTAACATCATTAGCATATAATTATCATATGAACATGAAATTAGAATAGAATTAAATTTGTTGATTAAAGAGAAGAGCGTATCATTTTCAAGAAAAGGGCAAGTGATAACTCAAACTTATCATGCACTGATATGATACTCATACATAAACCAGCAGCATAAGAAGACGCCAAGTACCCAATTAGAAATGGGGAATCTGTCCCCAAAGAGAAGAATTGCAACGTTGTCGTTTTCAAGTACAGGCAGGCTTTGTCGTCGTTCCACGTTACAAGATGGGTATCCCTGTGTTTTTCATGAACCTTAGCCTCTATAAAAGAGCCACGTCTCTGACACTTACGAACCACTAAATCTAATGTCTCAATCACAAAATTTAGCCAAAAAACCTTTAACCCATTACGTACCCATCTCATTCATTCGGACCTAAATTGTTATCTGTTCAAATTTGTTAATAACTCATTACTCCGTTTGCAATATAATCAAATTACAGAACAAACAAAAGTTATTTAATTCCTGCCACCGATAAGATAAGACAGCGGTGGTTAGATACTCACAAGCACTTTTCCTCTTTCTATAAAAATCCTGCAATTTATTTAAATGTAATATGATAAAGAATTCTGCTTTTTATGACCGAACCTCACATGAGCTACGAGCCAGAGCCACCCACCATTAATTAGCCATATAAATTCAAGGGATGGTTGTCAATTTGTCAGCATTCAACCCCTCAAAAAAACTGCAGTCAATTTCATCCCCACCATCACCATGGATACGTACAACCTCAAGATCCTCTGTAGATACATACTCGCAGAAGCCATTAAAGAAAAAATCACATACTTTCAAAGAAAGGAATTTTGGATCTTTAAGATTAAGAATTCAAAAATATACATTTGTCGCAGTCCTAGCAGGACCGCCTGTAAAGGGCCTACTCTCAACTGTTTGTAGGACCACTGCCCCACATTCATCATCATCCTGAGGCAATATTACACAACAAAACCAGTATGCAAGTTGATATTTATTATTTCCAGAATTTTTGCCTGCCCAAACACGCGACCCCGGCAGCAAGTTGAACGAAATCTTATCACATTATAGTTTCCTCAACTGTAGCAACGTAGCACAAACTAATAACTACATTAATAATGGTTCATAATCGAACATTTTCCGATAACTCCATAATCATATATATAACTTAGGACTGCTATGCTATAGTAAAGCAATATTATCATATTGAAAATTTGGCTCTATCACAAACTGACAACCACTACTTTATTCTTTGCCATCTGCAGCACGGAGTGAACCCAATTGGACAGGTGCTTGAGTTCCCACCACTTTCGATGATCCATAAATTGACAGATCGATTCCTTGAGCCTTCTCTTTCTCAATCTGGTCCTTGATCCAGAAGTATGTGATTCTCAGTCCATCCTGTAAAAATAGCATATGCAAACTCATTGTCAACAAAATACTAAACGCACCAACTAAAACAGGCCTTATTGCAAATTTTCTTATGTGACTGAGAACATTTTAAATTCATTAAAATGGTAATCAAGATAAGATCTTGTAATCCAGGTACCTTGAGCTTCATTGTAGGAGCCCAACCAAGCTTCTCCTTGATCAAGGTGTTGTCAGAGTTTCGGCCACGAACACCTTCTGGACCAGGAATGTGATGGATGGGGAGCTTCTTATCCTCAAAGCTAAGAACAATCTCAGCCATCTCATTCATGCTAACCATTTCATCACTTCCAATGTTCACTGGCTCTCTGAAGTCTGACTTGGTCAATCTAAAACAAAAAGATTTAAAACAAGATGAGAATAATCACTGTATATTTTGATAGTGATCTGAGAAGATTACAAAAATCAGAATAAAACATCACTTTTAGGATCTAAAAAGGGTGCAAAACCATTCGTTCAATTCCATCGCAGGCATACACAGAGCGAATAAAACTATCCCATCTTGATAAAGTAAAATTATTATCTATCTCATCTATACACAATTCTCTTGGTCCAAAGGCACATTAATAGTTAGCTCAAATATAAACATGAATAAAAGAGCAAGTCACACTTAATTAAGCTACAAAAGAAACCATAAACAAAAGATCTTACCTAAGCACGCCTTCCACGCATTCATCAATAAAGGTGAAGGATCGAGTTTGAAGTCCATCTCCCCACATCTCAAACTTATCAGTTGAAGTGAGAGCCTTTCTGCAAAATGCAGCCGGTGCTTTCTCCCTGCCACCTTTGATATATTCAACAAAAGCAAATATTAGTATAAAGCATGAAGGGACCAATCAACACAAATGAGAATCATATAAATGCAGAGGAAGTTACAGTAAAAAATAGTTTACCTTTCCAAGTTCCATAAGGACCATAGATGTTATGGAACCTTCCAACACGGCATTCAATACCAAAGTCATTAGTGTAATGCTTGCATAACTCCTCTGTAGCAAGTTTCTCCAGGCCATAAGCATCTTGGGGCTAAATAGAGTTGAGAATACTCTTGTTAATGCCTTCAATTATAGACTGGTGATAAACAATTATGTTGGAAGGTTGATAATCACTAAGAGAGTAACCAACCTCAGCAGGCCAGGCATCGGACTCCTTCAAGCTAACATTAGTCTCCAGCTGCTTAAATTCAGGGTAGATACAAGCACTAGAGGCATAGAAAAATCTGCAAAATAAAGAAAATCAGAATTTTCAAATCTGCAATGAGAAATTCCAGCTTTCAATTTTCAAAAACTTTATCTAATCACGATCAATGTGCTTCATCCCCACCAACTAACCTCTTAACTCCACTGATCCTAGCTGCCTCAAGCATGTTAAAGCTGATCATTGTGTTGTTATACATAATGACAGAATGGTTGGATTGGATGAAGCCCATCCCACCCATATCAGCAGCAAGATTAAACACATGGTCTACTTCTTTTGTAACCTTCAAGCAATTATCCATGACCCTTAGGTCTACAAGATGGAATTCATGGCAGAACATATCTTCAGTCATGTGTTCATTCTTCTTCCAATCTGAAGCAATAATGTAATGACCCTCGCTCTTCAAACGGCGAGCAATGTGAGATGCAATAAAACCACCAGCTCCGGTGATGGAAATTCGGAGCTTCTCAGTTGGCCAGTAAGGTTCCCTCTCAAGGTTCTCATAAGTGTATGCCCCATATTTGGTTCCATCATTGCTTCCCATACTGAAATGATTGAAACGGTTAAGCCAGCATGAAATGTAAAGCAGCAATAAATCAAAATATTGAACTTATAAAGTAAAAATAAACAGAAAAAACAGAGCCTTAATTCATGCAGAACCATTCTTCGAGATGAAAAACAAAGTAAAAAAGACCAATTGACATAACTTCTTACAAGCTTCAATTCCAATACATACCCAAAATAATATGAATAAGAAGAAAAACACAATCTTTACAGCTTAATTTTAGTTTATAACAATTAAAGAAAATTATTCTAAAAATTAGGACATCTGAAAACGAGACCCAAGAAAAAGGTGCAATCTTTGACGACAAAATCTAATCCACAAACACTCACGTCATTATAGCCAAGAACTAAGCAATACAGCGCATGAAATAGACAGAGGTAAGGTATCTCGGTAAAATATACGCCTAAAAATAACCAATTTGCTTAGATTCGCTAGGAAGAACGCAAAAACCAAAATCCATTACCATTAAGAAACTACATAAACGAAAAGAATCCGCAAACAGAAAAAAAAAAAAAAAAACAACTAACAACAACCACAATTGGGTATTCCAGTAGATTCACAAAAAAAAAAGGACTGAAAAATAAATCATGGAAACAGTGCACCGTCAAATCAGAAAGCAGAAGAAAGTTTGCAATTCTAACCCTAATGCGCTAGAAATGGAAACGAAAATAGAAACTAAAAAGGCAAAATAAAAGAACATGACAGCAGAAACCCAGTTGAGATTTTCACCTGTTAGACTTTAAATTGAGAGTTTTTAGACTTTAGGAACAGAAAAAGAGCGATGAGAGCAGAAAAGAGAGATTTCAATGGAAGAAAAAAAGAGCTGTGATTTGAAAAGCCATAACTGGTTGTAGAAATATATAGAGGCGGGTGAGGTTGGGAGAGAGAGAGAGACAGAGAGAAGAAGGAGACACACAACACCACTATTTTCTCCTTGTTCAGTGGGCTCATAATTACCATATCTGTTAAAAATAATGTAATTCAAATAAAAATAAACGATATTGTTTGTTGGAAAATTTTACATTTTTTCAAATAATATTTGTTTGACAATTTAAGGTCGTGATTTTGTATGAAATTGAAAAGAATAAAAAAAATTTATTTTTTAATACAAAGTATTGTTATATGATATTGTTGATGTGGGTCTAAATCGCAGCCATGGCATATTCCATTTTCAATATCTTATTTATGTTGGCTTTGCATCTAATGTAATTTGTTTTCTTGTTTAAGCATTGTAAATTTATAATTATGTTTTATGATCAATATTCATACAACGATGCAATTAAATTTGTGTAAATAATATCTCCAAATTTTTCTAACAGAAAAGTGATATAAGTGATATATTATTTAACTTCACATCGGTAGGTTCATTTAGTAAATAACAAACATATTTACGCCTAAATTTTGATTTTTTTTTAAATAAAAATTTAAATTTTGCGTGTGTATAAATACAAACTTCAATTTTAGTTTTCTTCATCAAATAAACACATTACATCTTCCAAAATAACATGTGAATTATATATGTTATTCAAAAGTCCGAACTATAATTTTGAAGACACATTTGTATATGTCCTTTAAAATGAATGATGAAAATTAAAATATTTCATTGTTTTCCTTCAAGGTTCACCACTGATTCTCTCTTGCTATCAAACAATACCAATCAGTTTTATACAAAAAATGTCTGAAATCGAATGGAACCATCATCCTTGTTCCTCCATGACCACCTGTATTATGACTGAACTCCAACCCAACAATCAATTTCACAACTTCAATCAAAATATTTATCAATAAAGATTACAAAAGGAACTTCATATAAATCCCAACTCTGTCGATATGAATACAAAGATAATCCCAACCATCTTCGCCACCTCCTTCGGTCTTTACAATTGTGGTCTCCACCATGTGAATTACTGATCAAAACCCTAACTACCGCACTCAACCATATGTTACTTTGATCACACTCAACCATCACACTTGCAAATCGAAAGACCATACACCTACATTGTCTAGTTTTCCTTCATCAAACCACCATATTCCTCCGCTCAACCCGCACCACCTCCCTTCTTCAATTTTCCTGGCAAATTTTAGAACCAACAATCATAAATCACTCAAACTTGAGGACTAGGTTTTTGCTTTATTAATGATTTATTTCATAAATCTACAAGTTACAATTTGCTCCAATAATATTGTTCTAACTTTCCCTTTTCAAGAATGGAAAATCAAGAGTAATAATTGATTCTTGACAACTGAGAATTGAGACTCACTTTGGAAGATAATGAAAAAAAAAAAAGGTTTATTTTAAACAACATATACAAATGGGTCTATAAAACAGTTCGGATTCTAAATAATGCATATAATTCACGCATTATTTTGAGAGAGACTATACGTTTATTTGTTGAAATAAGCTAAACTTGAAGTATGCATTAATGCACACGTGAAATTTGAGGCTCAATTCGGTAAAACGATAAAAGTTGAAGTGTCAATTTCTTTAGGCAAAAAATCAATACAACTTAAAAAAAAAGTGCACTTTTCCTTTAACAAAAATTATACCATTATTTGATAAATAATAGTATAAAATTATAAATTGTAAGATGGGCATGGGCCTATCAATTACCTGATAGCGAAAAATTAAAAGAAATCGCAAATTGGGGCCATTGGAAGTTACTTAAAAGGCCATATTTGCTTAGAGTTACATGACATTATCATTTGGTCCCAACCCAAACAAAAGCTAAAGCAAAAGGCACACATCCAATCCCATTACCCTTTCCACAAACTTGACAACTGGACCAAACCTCATCTTTTACTTCATATATTATATATATATATATATATATATATGTATATATTGCTCTTGCCTAATGATGCATCAATAATCCAACTCCCACATGCTACATTATTTGCCTCTTAACAAATTCAAAATATGCCAACAGAATATACCAATTCAAGGACTTGAAAATCAACTTATGAAATTTATATATAGGAAAGAAAAAGATTCTCTTTTTTTTTTAAAAAAAAAATTATATCCAAATTTGACATAGTTAATAATAGGAAAATCAAATCAAATTTAATTGGTTATAAGGAAGTTTAAATAATTTATATGTACTGAAAAAATTAATGTTATAAGAACAACTCGGTTACGAGCAATAATATAATATTGTTTAATTGTCTGATTATATTGTGTAAAATATTGTCCATTCTTTTACTGATTATGTTAAAAAATTTATTAATAAATAGACATCTTTTACTGTTTAAAACATTGTTTGAAATTATAACTTTTTATATATTTTTTCATCCCACAAAAAGTTTTACTTTTATGTAATAAATAATAATTATTTTAATTTTAAATTATAATTCTTTCATATTAATATATTTTTTATCATATAACAAAAAGGAAAATATGAATTTTTATTCTAGAAGTACATAACAAATGTAGTCAATTTTCAACAAGTGGTATTCTTTTTTAATTGTGAAAGTCTAATGAGTAAGTGATAAGTTTTGATGTCAGAGCAACGTTTGTTATTGCTAAAACAATATAATTATAATGAAATTTTTATTGATATAAATTGCACAAATTCTCTCATTCATAAAAACAAATAGAAACTATGTCTTTGTGATGTGTAGCCTTCAACAAGATTGTGGTTCTGATTTTGCCTCCACGGCAACTCTGCCCACCGTCATCTGCCAACTGGGCTCCGGCATCCACAAGAAAACCAATTCGGCTCATATGGAAGCTTTCCAATACAATAATTGTAATCATCATAGAATGGATTTCAAAGGAAATTCATAAATCATAATTGTTTGATAATTCATGAAACAGAGATAAAGGGACGTAAAATTCTTTTAATCAATTATGGGTTTAGGGTGGAAAAGAAAAAAGCAGAATGAAAGCTACTATAGCAACCAATTCATGAATGAATAATATGAAAAATAATTGTTATGCTGCTGCTACATCTACATTATTTGTATATTTAGCATATTTCAAATTAATCATATTATTATTTTTTTATCATTTAAAAAGGAAAAATGCAGTTATTTTTAGAATTTAAACAAAATTACCCATCTTTTTATACTTTTATTTTTTGAATTATGAATTTAACATAAACTAATCAAAATTCAATTAGTAAGTGATCATTTTTTATATTCTAACTTTTTTTTCTGTAATCTATTATATAATCACTGCCAAATTGTTGGGCCAATTGTGGTAGTAGTACTAGTAGCAGGCTAGCAGCTCAATTGAAATGCAATTCTAGCCTAAGATGGGCCGGGCTGAAAAGTGAGATTACTACTCGTAGAAGCTGGCTTTTAGATACAAGCCTACAAGCTTGTGCTAAAAATGAGATCTGCTTAAGAGTTTCTTTTTCCAATCATAGTTAAAAAAGAAAAAAGCAGAATTTCCCTATCAAGCCATACAAAAATGGTTGAATGTTGTGGGGGGAGCAAAACACAATTAAAATTAAAATAAAAAAGGGAACATTAACGAAGTGGGCAACTACTAGACATTCACCAATCATCATAAATAAAAAAGAAAAAGAGAGAACAAAAAAGTGAAAATGGGTCCAAAAGGGAACAAGTTGGCCCACCCATTGTCTGGGCCGGGTTCAGTAATTATCCACAAAGAGCCGCCACATCCCAAGAAATGCTCACCAATCATACTTCGAAATCGTCTCTACGGCAATTTCGAGATTTTACAAATTACAAATCGGAGAAATGCTATTATGCTTGAGAGGTGTACATCTTCACCACTTGACTTTTTACTTTTTTTAAATAAATTTTTTTAAAAAATGAGTAAAATAATTAGATTAAATAAATATATACATAATTTATTAATAATAATAATAATTTTGATAAGACTAACATGATTTAAAAATATTTTAAAATATAAATGATAGAATCAAAATAATTTAAAACATTAATTAGTAATCACATTAAACAAGTGAATTATATTGTTGCTTAATGAAATAATTTATTTAAAAAAACATAATTTAATCAACAATAGCTTTTCATAAAAAAAAAAAAACTTATCTATTGATTATTATTATAATTTTGAAATTCAAGAAAATTAACATTTCCTTTTCCTAAGAAAATAAAGTTTGACTGACTGGAAGAACCTAAAAATGGATATGCACAAACGTATATATGGTGAGATTTCAATTAATTGTTTTAGGAGGGACCATTGATTCTTTCTACACATTGCAAGTAGTGGATATTTCTCTCCCACTCGACAAATTATTTTATTTTATTTTATTTTTTAATTATAAACAACTTAAATTCTCATAACATAGGCCCCACCTCAAAAAATGGACCCCATCCAACAAAATCCCCATTTTATCCATTTCCACCTCAGACCCACATCAGATCAACGGAAACAACCAAAAAAACCAACACCAACACCAATACCAAACACCAACGCCCCAAATATATATGGATAGAGCCTTCTCAGTCGACGAAATCTCCGACCACTTCTGGTCTTCTCCGCCTCCGCCTTCTGTTGAACCGGAAGATTCGTCCAAAATGAACCGAAGTGCATCTGAATGGGCCTTTCAACGTTTTCTTCAAGAGGCTTCTTCTGTTGCCTCTGACTCATCGCCTCAATCTTCTCCGGCTCTTTCTGGCTCTGCGGATAAAATCGACGTCGTTGAGATCAAAGATAATGATTCATTTTCTAGTGCTAATCCTAAAACGACTTCCTTTTCTTCGTTTACTAATGGGAAATGTACTCCGCCGTTTAATGTACCCGCTGATGCTGCTTCGGGTGTTCCTCCAAATATTCCGGTGGATTCTAAAGAGTATCAGGCGTTTCTTAAAAGCAAACTCAGCTTGGCTTGCGCCGCCGTTGCTCTGTCCCGGGTATTTTTATTTTTTAATACGCTGTTATAAATTTGGAATTTTCAGTTTTTTAAGAAGTGGGAAAAATTAGTCTAACTCAGCTAATTTGTTGTTTATTGAGATTTACTTATTATTTTTATTTATGTTGATGGAAAAATCAACTTGAGTGAGCATTTAGGTTTTATGCTGTGATTGGCTGTTGAGACAGTTGAAAAGATGAATTACAAAGTTAAGTTTTTTTTACTTATTTCCAATTTGAAGTAGCTAGAAGATTATAGCTGTGGGCATGCTTTGATGTCTGTTAAAGAAACCTACTTTTACTGTAAGAAGGAATGCCCTTTAGATGAACAAATACGCGTTAGATGAAAGGTAATTCCTTTGCTTGAAGCTTGACCAGAGCTAAAGTTTAGAATCCGTCTTGTAAAAGACAATCAAATTGGTTAATGCTAGATACCTAATCCTATTGGAGCTTGACCAAATCAAGTCAATCAAAAATTTTTTTAACCAAAATGCCTGCTTATCAAATTATAGTTAATAGTATTTGGAATCAAGCAGGTTCTTAAATGTGTGTGGCACGGTTGAAATATGACACATAATCTTGCCCAAGATTCTGAGTATAGTCGCTTGCTCCTTGTGGAAGTGAAAAATACGTCTGTAGAGGAGAAAATTGCATGCCATTTTTGTGAATGGAGGCTTAACATAATTAACATAGTACAACTTTACAAACTTAAAATGGGCGCTGGATTAGTGGAATATATCATGTGTTAACAGTTGAACGATACATGGGCTTGTGTGCATATGAGAGAAATTATGTTATTTTTTATTGCATGTTTATGTTATTGGATGTGTAGTATGACTTCCTACATATTGCAATAGATTATGCTACATGGTTTACCTTGCTAATATACAGTCTTAATGCAGTTGAAGCTTGTGGATATTATAATCTACATTTGATTTTGATCTAATACTTTGTCTTACCTTCTACTTTTAATTCAGTAAAGAAACTTTGAATATCTGTGTGCTTTACATATTCTTTATTTGTTTTAGGTACATTATGACTAGTTTAATGTATTGTATTTTTGTCATTTTGTCAATAGGCACCTTTTCTGAAAACTCAAGGTTCTCCTGCAAGAGCTGACAGTGGATCACAGGTTTCAGACACTTCATCAGGATCTCATGCTCCTAAAGGTTTGTGTCCCTGACCCTCTAATGTGTATCTCTAGATTTTCACATATAAATGTCTATTAGATTAAAGCTTTTGTCAAAATAGATAAGTTATGGACTTTACTCATATAGTCAAAATCCTTCGAAATTCTGATATAGTTACATGATCAACTTCTTGAATGATTAAAAAAAGTTAGCGTATCAACATAATTGTCCCCACATTATCTGATGCATGAAGGTTTGCTGACTGATGGAACTTCACAGATGTGCCCTTTCTTGGTAAGGAAATTAGTATTTTTTTTTTCTTCCTTAAAAAGAAAAAAGGAAATTTGAAGAACTACGGAAATGCAGGCAGGTTAGACATTTTTTCTAAGATATTTTTAAGTTTTTTATTTGAGACGACTTGATCAAACCATAACGATCTATAGAAGGATGAAATCTAGCTTGTGAATCAGACCCGTACAAGAGTAAAAGAAAAAAAGGAGTCGAGTTTTTCTCTCTTATTTTTATTCTGGATTGGAGAAAAACAAATTAATAAATACATTTTTAAAGGTGGCAATACTATGCCCAGCCCAGATGAATATTATCCGCTACTCTTTCCTTGAGCATCAAACACCACTCTCCGTTGCTCATCCCTGTGTATAAAACCCCCTCTTCCATTTTTATTGATTATAATGGCAAAAATTAACAAAGAAAAAATTAATTCTTTTAGCAAAAAATCTGAGTAGTACTTTAAAAGGGTAAATTTGAGAGTTGTCAGATTTAATTCTTGCTGCATTTGCCTATTAATTCTTTGATGATAGATTATTTTACCTTTTATTTTCATTTTAGTGTAATGTCTTCAATCTTTGATGAGTAATATAGCTCTGCTGCTACTCAGTAATCCTTTTGTTTAATTATTATTATTGTGTACACAGGAGCTGGGTATGACTTGTCCAGGTCACAAGATATGGATGCCAATGGATCAGTTGGAATCCCTACCTTATCTAGCACACAGAATAAATATGCACTTCCTGTGAAGCCCACTACAAGTGGATCATCAAGGGAACTGTCAGAAGATGATGAAAATGAAGCGGAAACTGAGATGACCAAGAACATGAACCCAGCTGATGCAAAACGTGTAAGGAGGTAACTATTTCTCTGATGTTCTGATTGTTAAAATTGCTATTAATATTGTTAAGTTGAGATCATACTGTTTGACAAATGGTATGCTCATCTTGCCAGAATGAAGTGTTATCATAAAGATATTCTGCTTCATTGTCACTTATCACAAACAATGCGCCATGTCGTACTGAACAGACATGTCAATAGAATTTCCATTCAAATATATGCAACTTCATTTATCAGAGACATTCAAATTATCCTTCAGCTGAATATAATCATCTCCTTTCTCTGAGAAGAAAAATGTTTGCTTTATCCCAAAGCTCAATTACGTACCCTTTAGTGTTACTGTTTATTGGTATCAGTCTATTGTATGGGTTGGCAAATAATTATGTTTATCAATTTTCTACTTTGAATGCTTCTGTTGAAAATTCCTCATGAATATTGACTCCTGTGCTGTTTATCAGAATGCTCTCTAACAGAGAATCAGCTAGAAGGTCAAGAAGAAGAAAGCAGGCCCATTTGACTGAGCTTGAGACACAAGTATTGTTCTGTTGCGCACCGACTTTGCTTTGACTTCTGTTATCCCATTTCTATATAACTAACTAAATGTTGCTGTTTATAGGTTTCTCAGTTGAGAGTTGAAAATTCTTCTTTACTGAAGCGTCTCTCAGACATCAGCAATAAGTACAATGAGGCAGCTGTGGATAACAGAGTTTTAAAAGCTGATGTTGAAACAATGCGAGCAAAGGTAAGTCGTTTGATATTGTAAAACAAACTACAGAGCAATAGCGGATGGTTTAAAAGCTTAAAGGACCTCCTGTGCTTGCACGCACTCTTGCTCTTATGCTATGCTTATACGGTATTTATTATTGACCCTTTTCATTTGATTATCCCAATCCAGGTGAAGATGGCAGAGGAGACGGTAAAAAGGATAACTGGATTGAATCCTATGTTCCATGCAATGCCAGATTTATCCTCAATTAGCATGCCATCATTTGAAGGTAGCCATTCTGACACTTTGGCAGATGCTGCTGTTCCCATTCAAGATGAGCCAAAGCACCACATGCGTCAACCTCCAAATAATCCCACACCCGCCCAAGTAAACAATGGTTTGACAGACATCTCTTCAGTCAAAAATGTTCAGCCGCCTCCTTCAGCAGCAGCTGAATTAACTGGGAATAAGATTGGACGGACATCTTCTTTGCAGCGAGTAGCTAGCTTGGAGAATTTGCAGAAACGGATTCGTGGGGGTGGGACTAAGGTGCAGCAGCAGTAACAGCAGATTGAACTGAAGTGTGTGAAGAAGATTTCCTTATGGGATCTTTGTCAAGATTCATAATGTGGGAGTCTCATTTCGATCCAAATGATGTAAAAAGCTCTGCTCTTTATATTTTACATGCTGAAGAACCAAACTGCATTTAACCTTACAATTATCATGCGACTGCAGCTTTCTGTATAGAAAAAAGTTCATCAATACAATCATCAATTTTTCCAAGGCTATCATCTAAGGTTTCTATATCTTCTTGCACGTTTCAGAAAGCAAAAAGATAAAGAATCTTTCTCCTTAGTTTAGTGAAAATATAATTCGTAAGTGCAGTTGATAAATTTATGCAATAAATTACAACATTAATCTTGTATATATGTCATGTAAAGTTATACTATACAAAAAGCACTCATATTATAAAATTTTTAAATAAATATTATTCAAGAAGTAATTAAAAATTTCTGAAAAAGTAGCAAGATGGATTAAAAAAATTTAAAATTTATCTTTTATCAATTTGATTTATAATTTCAAAAATAAAATTATTACACTCAATTGGTAAAAAAAATGTTAATATAAAAATGACTAAATTGAATAATTTGTCCAAGTTTAAGGGTAAACTGACAAGAAAAAATATAAAAGGGCGAATTATATATTTCATGCAAGTTTAAGGGTAAAAAATGAACATTTTTCTAACAAGATTCTCGGCATAAACCACCACATCCTCAAGCTTCTATCTTCGCAAGACCCAATCACCAAAACTTAACCAAAATCTCCAAAAATTTCAGATATCTATCGGCATGGGGTTTTCATCTATTACTCTTCCCCTCTCAAAACCCCCACTTGCTCGTCCTTTCTCTTCTTCCCATTCTAACTTCCTCAACAGCGCCACTTTTCTAAATACAACCAAGAATTCTGGCAGTAATGCTTTGGTTCTTGGTAAAACCAGAAGCAGAACTCAAAGAAACGCAAAAGGTCTCACTTGCAATGCTTTGTTTGGTTTAGGTGTGCCTGAGCTGGTTGTGATTGCTGGTGTTGCTGCTCTTGTTTTTGGGCCTAAGAAGCTGCCTGAAGTGGGGAAGAGCATAGGTAAAACTGTTAAAAGCTTCCAACAGGTTGGTACTCGAGCACTATTTTCTTTTGGGTCTGTTTGGTTTCCAAGTAAATGGTAAAACATTTTCAACTTTTACATTTTGATTTGTTGCTGTACTGTTGGGGCTTTTCTGTTGGTTTAAGGGAAAAACTTGAAATTACTTTATTTATTGTGAGTTTGTGAATTTTTATTTATTGTTTATTTCTTTGATGTATGATCCTGATATCCCAAATTGTTGCATCTACATTCAATTTCATTGGAGATTTCTGGTTGGCTAATTTTAATGATTGAGTTTTAGTCTCTTTCCTAAAGTTTCTCTTTAAACAAATTTTCATCCCGAATTAGCATATGTAACAAAAATCCAATCCATAAATTATGTGGCTGTGACAATGCTGGTTGATGATCAATTTCAGTTAGCAATTGGATTTATTTTGGCTTTGTGGAATGTCACTAATGATGTTTGGAGGACTTTTTCCTATAATGAATAAGAACTTTTTGTTGATTGGTAGTCTTAGACAAATTCTGAGGCCCCCACTATGCTCTCTTTTCTTTTTTAGTTCCTTCCTCCCCTACCTTTAGGAATGTTGATTAGTTTAATCTTTGTTCTATCTTGGCTTACAAGTAGCATGTTTTTGAAGGTCTTCTTCTTTAGCTTATAATTTTATATGAAGAAACACAAATTAGGGGTTAATATCCACTTCTAAAGTTTTTTCGGTTGATTATGAATTTCTCTTATGCTTAATATACTATTCTTGTCGATCTTCATATGGAAACCTGTGTTATTTAAACTAACATTGCAAAGAGAGTTGAAATGGGAAACTAACTTTTCTATGTTTGGTATTTATATGCAAAATATTGTCCAGCTACTTGCCTTTCCCCTTGAGAAATGAAATGAAATCCACTGTGTAAAGCTCCTAGTTGGGTGTCATATATGAACTTTGCTCAACTCTTCAGCCTTTCTAGTTCTTAGAACCTTGGCCTGTGTTGTCTCTAGCATTGATTAGTAAACTCTTGCTTACTGATTAATTCATAATACTCTTGTGATCGCTTCGGGTTAGCAGTTTCTCTTTGATCTGTTAGGCCTTCCCATACAATGACTGCTTAAATCTTTTCATGAACCCAGAAAGAATCTAGGACATCATATATGTATTTGATTAGGATACTAATTGATGTTGCAAGGTCTTTTAGAACGGTAGTTCTTTGCAAGGCTGATGTCATTCTAATGAATTCTTGGATCAGGCTGCTAGCTAGCTTATTTTAATGGCAACAGGGTATATGCCAGTGATGCCAAATCTTTTAGGTTGGTGTGTCTTGGGAATTTTCTTTGTGATGCCTGCTCTAGTTATTCACTATTCTTATTTTCAATGGAGTAATGGAAGTGAATGGCAGATATTTAAAGCTTTCGGTTGTCAATGAAAGCTTTGTGTCTATATTGAGGTAACTTCACTTTCAGATTTGACCTTATCAGATACAAAACATAATCTAGGATAAGTAAAGTTCTACCTACAGCATTATCCATTTTAATTCATAAAAGCTGTTATGAATAGTCTCAATGAATATTTTAGCTTCAAATTGTACAGAGTCAAAATAGTAACTTTCGTGAAGGAGCATTGTTCACATAATCATAATGATAATGATTACTTACTCTTTGCAAATAGTTCTGCGTTCCATTGTTCATGGAAATGATTAGCAGCACCTTAAGAGGTTTGATGTAGGTTGATCTCTTTTCATGAATTCTGTGTGGCTATGTTTGACTTGGTTAAGGCCATTCAGCCACCTTAAGTGTGGTAGAGAAAAATAAAACAAAAAAATACTTTTAACTCCAAAATATTTGACGTTTTTCGGTTGTAATTAAAGCTGGTTTCTGAGTTAATGATCTTGTATCAAGTAATTCCCATTAATGAGTTAAAATTTCCTCTCTTATTTTGGAAGTTTCTTGGCAATGTTTGTTATACATCACTATTGCTTGATTTCTGATAAGGAATGTATATGCAATTATGTGTGTGGCCATCATAATTTGCAGGCTGCGAAAGAGTTCGAGTCAGAGCTTAAAAAGGAACCTTATTCATCTTCAGACAGTCCAGGAGAACAAACTACAGCAATCAGCGAAGAGAAGAAACAAGACGTAGAAGTATCAAGCTCAAAAGAGAGTGTATGAGGCTATAGAAATATGTGTAAACTGGTATAAATTTTCCTAACTTTCATCTGTAATAGCTTATCTTTCAGAACACATCAATCGTTGCATCAATGTAGATTAGTGAGAAATTCCAGTTTTGAAAGGTAAAATGATCATGGTGTGTTATTAATCTGTTGTTTCTGATGCCTGCTTCAAGAACAAGAACATACCTTATTATTTTCGTTCAACTCTTCCATGCTAAATACATCTTTCTTTCGCCTCCAAACCTGTGTGAAATTGTATATGGCACCTTAACACTGCTCTTCCAACCCTTATATGACTGGCCATTAAACCGGTTCATTTTGGGACTTAAGCCAAGTTTGAGCTAGACTTGAATGAGCCACATTTTGTGAGCCTGTACAATTTTTTTTATTTTCTAGTTTTTTGACAAGCCTACATCAATTAAAAAAAGAGGCAATTATGTGTAATCGTACGCTTTTAAGCGGTACGTGTCCAATTATAAGGATACTAGAAAAGTAAACATGTAAAATATTGGTCAATTAAGCTAAAAACTGTATGATTATTTGTTAATTAATTGAACCCACTAAATGACTTTTTCAGAGGAATAAAAAATTGGTGATAATTGACTCTATCAAACAACACACCAATATGCCAAAGAATTATAATTTGTAATAAAATTCAAAAGAATTGGCAAAAGCTAAAGGGAAAAAAGTTGTTGAGAGAAAAAAGTTATCTTTTATATAATTTGAATATTTTTTGTCATAATATTCCACTCACTAATTTGGATAATTACTAATTAGATAATGCAACCACTTTGAAAAGTATATTAAAAAATAAGAAAAGCAAAAGTAAAAAAACTTATAAGCTCTTCGAAAGGAAGTTGCTTTTCTTTTGTTTCAATCTAATGGGTCGGTCAGGTTATCATCATATGTAAGAGGACATTACAAAAAGGATCACTTAGTCATTTTATCTCCTTTTTTTTTATTTGCACTAACCGGAAAACTTCAATCTGTAACTGACATATAAATAGTCAATGTAAAAAATCTTTATTTTTTCTCAAATTTAAAAATCAAATTGTAAAAAATTTATGTGCAAGGTTTGAGAGATTTGTAACATCTGACAATGGAGAAAATGCGGACACTATTGACCGCCCAGCGATGGAACCTAAGTTAAGTGGAAGATTCATCTTCATCAGATAATAATTTCCTCTATTAAATAGAAAAGTTATTATTATAAAAAAAAAAAAAAAGGAAGGAGGAATCGATTCCAATTTTGTCTCCTGTAAATCCTCGAATTTTCTAATCTAGTGTCGTTTCGAACTCCAACAATCATGTAAAGAAAGTGTAAATGTTGTGCAGGATGGTTTTGCTCCACCCGAAGAAAAAAACCAATACGATGCCGGTTAATTTAAATATCTATGAATTAACTCCTATTAACGGCTACGCTTACATGCTTGGTCTTGGGATCTACCATTAGACGTGGCATGGGTCGGTTCGGCCCGCCCGGCCCGCTTGAACCGGCCTGTTGCTGAACCGACCCGTCTTGTCGAAAAACTGTAATCGCCAGAATCGTAATCTAAACCAGCTGGAGAACGGGTCGGTTCAGGTTCAAGAAAATTTTAGAACCGGAACCGTGGGAAACCGTGAACCGGACTTGAACCGCCGGTTCCGCCTCCCAAACCGTTGGTTAACCGGCCCACTACCAAACTGGCGGTTATCCGCGAACCGCCGGTTCCGGTTCCACCCCTTGAACTGTGGCCCGGAACCGGCCCGGCCCGTGGCCACCTCTATCTACTATTCCCGTGTGCAAGGTTTGTTTTATTTCATCTTTTCATTTATTTTCAAAGTTTATATTTAGACATGACTACGGGTTGAGTCAGTTATGAGCCTCACCCCACTAGGCTATGGTTAGGGAAGTTGAATTTTGGCTTGCTGGACTATTGAACCACCGATTAATTTCAAAATACGGTTTAAACGATTTATCGACGGTTCCGATTCAATACGATTTATGGTTCAAAAATAATTTAAACCTTAACTGGACCATCCCCTAATACCGGCCATGGCAATGTCTATCTATACTTCATGTGTTGACATTTGAAATTCATTGACTGCTTCTTGTGCAAATGTAGTCCTAAGAAGAAATTTGAATGTTGGTGTTCAGTTATTTGAGGATTAATTTGAGAAAAAATTTTTTTAAAATTTGATTTTTTAAATTGAAAAATTAATGGAAGCACATAATTGTTAAAAATCAAAGAGTCTATTTAAAAAAAATTTATTATTTTGTTTTTTAAAAAACAGAAAGGAAAATAGAGTTTCCCCAATATCTAAAAAGGGAATGAACACATTACGTCAGCAATGCTTATATGGAATACACTTTGGCAAGATTTCAATACTTATATGGAATACAACTTGGCATGGTTTGAATGCCATCTGGATGTCCATGTGGAAATAAAAATATATATTATTGTTATTATTTTGAAACATAAAAATTCTGAATTTGAAACAGGAGTGAGTGACAGTCACAGCAATACAAAGCGCGTAGGTATAAAGGATATGCACACTCCACCACCTTCACAGTGCATATATTAAAAAATCAAAGCTTCCCCATTCCTTTAAATAAACTATACATATAATCAGAAAGAGCAACCCACTCACTACTCACAAGTCAGACCCAAAAGCATAAACAAACATCAAAGGAAAGCAAAAAAACGCAGAACTTTCGGACACCTCTCTTTCTCTCTCCCCCAAACAAGAACTTGAAAATAGGAGCAATCTCCCATACCCAACATCCAATACCCATAACCCATCTTGGACTCCACAATTCCCTTTCTGGGTTATTGGGTTCCGGATCTGCTACCCAATTCACCAACACTTTCCTTTTTCTTGGGTTTCCCAAACATCATCCCCTTCTCCTTCTTCCCTCTTATTCCATCTTCTCTCTCTCTTCTTTATACAGGGAAAAAAAAAAAAGAGTAAAGTTCTTACCTTTACACATTTCTTTTTCTTCATTTGCACTATTATTACCATATAATTGTACGCCCACCACTAGAATATTATTAGTTCTTCTTCGTATTGCTGTTCTTTTTTGTTTCATTTTTGCATGGCGGGAAATCCCCCACCTGAAGGATTAGGAGATGATTTCTTTGAGCAGATTCTGGCAGTACAGCCAGGGTATGGCGGTGGCAGTGGTGGAGGAGTGGTGGGGTCCACTTTACCCATGATGGGTTTACAATTAGGAACTGGCGGCGGTGGGAGTGGTGGTAGTGGCGGTGGTGGGATGAGGAATAATCATATAGGAATGATGCCTTTAGGGTTAAATTTAGAACATCATGGGTTTTTAAGACAACAAGAAGATGGTGGTGCTGGTGCTGGTACTTTAGATACAAATAATAATGCTTCTTCATCTTCTACAACTTCTGGAATCAATGTAAGAACTTAGTTTTTTGTTCTGTTTCTTTTACAAAACCTTTTTTTTTGTGGGTTGTTTATATTATTAACGTCATCTCCTGTCTGCATAGCTTGGTGGGTTTTATTTTAAGTGGACTTTTATGTATTTTGTTTGTACTTCAGTTCTTTGGTGGTGGTTTTAGGACAGAGCATATGGGTTGTCGGTTTTGGATTTTCTTTACACTTTAGATCATGTTGATATGAATCTTTGTCTGCCATTTTAGAGCACCTCTAATTTTCTTGCTATGATGATGAGAAAATACTGCAGATTTGCTTCCATTTCTAAGCAACAAATGAAGGGAAGTGAGAGAGAGACGGTAATTTGGTAAAAAAATGTCATTTTGTAGTTTGGTTTCTTGTTGCAGGATAGAGATTCTGTGCACATGGCAAGTTTGTTCCCAACGTTTGGACAGTTGCAAACTCACTCAATCCGGCCTACGCCACCACCCCCACCTTCCGGTCCACCTCAGCTCCACCAGGTAAAGTTTTGTTTTTTGGCCTAAAATACCCTTCTTTTTGGTGTTTATATTTGAATTCCAAGGCTAATCTTTGTATTGCATTCCAAATCCAAAATATGTGTCGCTTTTAAAAAATAGACCATCACACTCATTGAGGATTATAAAAGACGAAAAATATTTGTTTGTTGCATGTATCTTACGATTCAAGAACTTGTCAATTATATAGGAAAGTTTTGCTTTTGCGATGCGTCTTCCTTTCGTTCTTGTTGATTGATTGAAACAATTTGTTTGTGAATTAGATGCCCTTTACTAGATTTCTCTTCATACTAATCTTCTTATTTGTTAAGCTAATGCATAGGATTAAGCTTTGAAAGTCACATTTCTTTATTTTATAGTACCATGTTTGTTAACTACATTCAAAATTATTTTCCCCACAACTGTTTGTCAGTGTAAGATTAGTAACACAGCATAACCTTAGAACAAGTGCACCTAGAGAAAAAAAAAATCTGTCCCAATATAAAAAAATATTTGTGGTTAGGAATTTTTTTAATTAAATCCCAAATATCTCTAGTCTATCTGATTGCACCGAGTTGGTCCACAAAAGGGTAAAGTGCCCCTTTCTCTCCTCGAAAGGATTGAACCCTCGACCTTGCTTACGGGGCTGAAGACTTCCTATTTTATTGCCATCCTGATTTATTGTCAAGTGAAAGATGCATTTGCTGCTAGATTTGAGGAATTTAAAAGGGCCTTGCAGAGAGTTGGTCTTCTTATCTGCTTATATATTTTCACGCGCTTGAAGAGAGAGTTGGAATATGTTGTAGTAGAAAATGACTTATGATACTGACATACAAAATGGTTCTACACGTGCGAGTTTTTTAAAGCGTGGGGCTCGTCTATTTCAGCATCTTTAGTGGTTATTTTTTATGCATGGCCCAGTGAATTTTGTAGGAAGGTGACTACAAGTCATGCGAATTTATCCTTTCTTGAGCCATCAATCAATTTGCGGGTTTATGGCTTGATTTTCTGCAAAGCAATTAGTAATTCAAATTAATTATTATTTCAGTTTAACTTTTCTTAATTCCTACCTGTTCTGGACAATGACTACATTTGGAGTATGAATTAATTAATTTTATTAACTGAACAATGAACATATGAAAAAAAAACACCTTTATTTTCCTGCTTCATTGAATGTCGATAACTCAAGTCTATTGTTAGCCTTATTGCAGCAATTTCATAGTCAGCCAACACCTGGAGCAGTTTCTGCTGTATCACAACCACCGACTATTCGCCCGAGGGTTCGAGCAAGACGGGGACAAGCCACAGATCCTCACAGTATTGCTGAACGGGTAAACTTCATTTTTGTTTCTTTGTATGCATATTTTTCAAATGACGCAATAGGCTTCCGTAATAATAGTTATCTTGTGACATTCAACATGTGACCTGTGAAGGTGACATCTTTCAAGATGTTTCTTCACCAATCTAGTTTCTTAATCTTACCTGTTTCTGATTTTTTTTTTATTGAAAATTTTCCGCGTGCAGTTACGTAGGGAGCGGATTGCTGACAGAATGAAAGCTTTGCAGGAGTTGGTTCCTACTGCCAATAAGGTTCATTGTTTTCTTGATAAAGTTATTATTTTTTGAACAATTGTAGTGCTTCACTATCCTTTGTATAGTTTTTCATGGTTCATTTGGGTTTAGAGATTTATGATTTAAGAGAATAGTGATGATCCTAGCAAGAAAATATCATTGGTCTACCTTTAGGCAAAGTTTTTCTTGTTGTGATTCTTATGCTTTACTTTCGTTTCCATTAAATGCTCAATCTTTTGTTACTTCTCCACAATTGATTTCATGGTATTCTGTTCAAAACTAATTTTCTTTCAATCCTAGACTCAAAAAAGAATATACTGGTATGCTAACTTATTGTTCCAATTTCCTATGCAGACAGACAGGGCTGTGATGCTCGATGAAATTGTGGATTATGTGAAGTTTCTAAGGCTACAAGTGAAGGTACTAAAACTGAATTTCTTAACAGATTCAGGATATATAAATAGCTTCGTTGTATTCTTTTTCTCTATCATACTAAAAGATATTTAATTTATTATTTTTGGCATTTACCAGTAACTAAAATTTTGTCTCCTGGTACATTCATACTGTTTAAGTATTAATAAAACTTATTTGTCACCAACTCACCATTCAAAAGATATTATTGATTCCAACAAATTCTTCAATTAATGTATTTTAAAGTTTCTAGTAGGCCCTTGTATCATTGTAGGGCCTTCCAGATTGAATATCCTTAAACATAATTGAAGAAATTTAGTGTTTTCTTAAACGAATTAGTTAAGCTGTCACCCTATGAAATGATTTGGGTCACAGAATCTTTATAAGTCATTGAATTGGGACCAGAATTCAATGTTGTTTTCTTACATTTGAAGGAAAATAATTTTGTTTATTTTTTCTCCATCTTGTGTGGTTTTGATCACATATACCGCTTAAAAATAGGTTTTGAGCATGAGTAGACTGGGTGCAGCAGGTGCAGTTGCTCAGCTTGTCGCCGATATAACACCAAATTCAGTTGAGGTAGCAAAGCTGGAAAATTTATCACTTCATTCCCTTTTTATCTCGATGTTCTCATGTTATATAAGATTGTTCATTTTAAATTTTTGTTGTAATGTGATTCAAGGGAGAGAGTGTTGAAGGGGGAGCAAATCAACAACCTTGGGAGAAGTGGTCAAATGATGGTACTGAGCAACAAGTTGCTAAGTTAATGGAAGAAGACATTGGAGCTGCTATGCAGTTCCTTCAGTCCAAGGCACTTTGCATAATGCCCATATCGCTTGCTTCGGCCATTTTCCGTACACACCCGTCAGATGCACCATCAATCGTCAAGCCTGAATCAAACACCTCATCATAAACCCTATAAGCAATTCATCAACTCCATGTGGTCATCACTATCAGTAGTTCAAGGAGGCATCTGGGTCCCTAAGTCTTGTTTTGTAGTCCCATTTTTAGAGCAACGCCCAGTTGAATTTTCTAACTACCTTTTCAGAAAGCAAAGGAAGGAAAAAAAAAAAAGGAATTCAGTGGGTGGAATGAACTGTTCATACCTTTTTTCCAGTTTTCTGAAAGGAGTCATTGTCATTTCAGGCAAAAGAAGGATCAGGATCACAAGCACTTGATGTTATATGGTATGGTCAAGGCAAGCCAAAAGAATCAAAATTTTCATTGATGAGCTTCTATTTTAATATCTATGGTGGGGTTTTAGTGGAGGATGACCAAAAATCTTAGTGCTTAAAAACTCTCTTTTTTCTTTTTTTTTTTTCCAGTTTTTATTTCATCTACTTAAGATAGTGGAAATGTAGGGCCACTGGGAAGGGGTTGATGGGTTATGTGTCTTTCTTTTCTGTCCGTATGTGATGTAATTTGGAGAAATTTGTATGGTAAGTACAAAATATATATAACTGTAGGGTCTTTTTCAAAGACAAATAATTGTGGTATTTTAGATTGTTTATAATTTATAACAATAGGTGTATTTAAGGTGCATTTTGTGATGATTTGCTGATGGCACAGACCATTTTTGGCTGCCATCTTCTGATTCTAATGATAACTTCATTTCCACCACTAATAGATTTTGGATATTGTTGCCTTGCCTGCATCCATTGAGTTGGTGAATTAAGGTTGTCAAGTTCGGTTTGAATACCACTCTGGAAAGTGTTTGTCAACTAAATAAGTCAATTTAAACTTCTCGGTACCCATTAATTTGGGTTTCCCCCAAAATGTTGACTTCCTTAGTGATATATATATGATTGTCTGATTATTTGAAATTGACATTAGAGGGTTAGAAAGGTACGTTTTTGACGTTATCCCTCAACTTTGTAATATAATCCTACTCGTAACCGAGTGATTGTTACCATCTCTTAAGAATGTGCAAGATAAAACTAGCTATTAGCATTCAACTGTCGCTGCAAAAAACTTGCAGAACTCAGGCTAAATAAAGATTGAGAGTTCGACACACCATCCCTCCGGAAAAAGATTGAGAATTTTTTTGCCTCCAGAAAAAGATGGATCATTTTTTTTTGTGAAAATCTTCTAAACACTAGTGTAAAAAATAACATCTCCTGATTCGGCTTGCACCTATTTAATATTTTCTTGTGTCTGTAAATTCGACTGCAGAATTAAGCATGGTGTTTTCCCAGACTCAGTGATGCTGAAGTATCCTATTCCCAAAAATCACTGTTTCTCATACGTATTTGATGCTTTTGCTGCATTTTTATCAATGTATCGCTATGGGCACGGCATTGTTCGATTTCTTACTACTACCGCAAGAAGCAATAAGTTTAATTGGGATCCTATTGTTTCTCTCCAACTTAATCACCCATCACTTGTTTTGCTTGAGAAATGCCATAACAGGGGTCATTTCAAACAGATATTGGGCCAGATGATGAGAAGCAATCTGATTTGCCAAACATTTCCCATGAGCAGACTCATTTTCTTCTCTGCAATTGCATACCCAGAGAATTTAGATATAGCCTTGATTCTATTTGATCAGTTTACTCCTAATGCTAACCTGTATATTTACAACACCATGATTTCTGCATTATCCAAGGTAGATTCTACTCGATGTTTTAGTGTATATAATTCTATGCTTTGCTTTGGGGTTGACCCAGATAAACACACGCTACATAGTCTACTTAATGCTGCTAATTATGTATCAGAAGTTTGGCAAATCCATTGCCACGCCATTGTTTTGGGTTTATCAACCTATGGGTATCTTAAAAACTCACTCATCAAATTTTACATGGAAAATGGACTGTTTTGGCTTGCACGCAAGGTGTTTGAAGAAATGCCTCCTCCGGATGTTGTGTCGTTCAGTGTTATGATTACCGGTTATAATAAAAAAGGATTTTTCTTAGAAGCTGTACAATTGTTTCGTGAAATGCTGTCTTTAGGCCTTAATCCTGATGATTTCACTATGTTAGGTCTCCTTGTTTGTTATGGGCAATTGGGCGAGGCAAGATTTGGGAAGGCTGTTCATGCATGGATAGAAAGAAGGAAATCCGTTGCTTCATCCAATATTATCTTAGGTAATGCACTTTTGGATATGTATATAAAATGCCAGAAGTTGGACCTGGCGCAAAGGATATTTTATGCATTAAAAGATAAAGATGCAGTTTCGTGGAACACCATGACTATAGGATGTGCCAAAGCAGGTGATTTGGGACTTGCGCGGACATTTTTCAACCAAATGCCAAAAAGGGATCTTGTTTCTTGGAATTCTTTAATTTCTGGATATGCCCATCATGGTGATTTTCCAAAGGTAATAGAATTGTTCAATGACATGGTGGCGGAGAAGGTTGAACCTGACAATGTCACAATGTCTAGCTTGGTCTCAGCTGCTGCTGAAATTGGAGCTCTGGATCAAGGGAGGTCAGCGCACGGTTGGGTTATCCGGAATCAGATGAAAATAGATGCTCTTTTGGGTTCAGCATTGATTGACATGTATTGCAAGTGCGGAAGTATTGAAAGGGCTTGCTCAGTTTTTAGGGAAATTAACAAAAAAGATGTAGTAGCATGGACGACGATGATATCAGGCTTTGCTTTCCATGGCTATGGAAGCAAAGCAGTGGAACTGTTCCATGAGATGCAACAAAACGTTGCTCCAAATGAGGTGACTTTTATCTCTGTTCTTACAGCTTGCAGTCACAGTGGACTTATAGATCAAGGGCTTAAAATATTCAATTGTATGAAAGAGTATGGCATTGAACCAAGGAAAGAGCACTATGGATGTTTGGTGGATCTTTTAGGTCGATCGGGTAGATTAGTTGATGCAAAAAATGTCATCGAAAGGATGCCTGTGAAACCAACTATATCTATGTGGGGATCAATATTAAATGCTTGTCGAGCTCAAGGAGACGTGGAAATGGCAGAGATAGCTTTGATAGAATTGCTCAAGTTAAAACCTGAGGAAGATGGCGGATACATATTGCTGTCCAACATGCATGCTGCTAATGGGAGGTGGGGTTATTCTAACAATATCAGAAAGACGATGGAAAGTAGAGGAGTGACGAAGACTGCTGGTTGCAGTAATGTAGTAGTTGATGGAGTTAATCATGAATTTCGTGCTGCAGATAAAAGACACCCAAGATGGATAGATGTAGAGTTGGTCTTGAACTATTTGACAAGTGAACTCAGGTTAGGGGTTGATTCATTACAGTACATGTATTGACACTGGTTCTCTTTTTTTGGGGTTAAACCCCGGTAACTCAGCTCAACCGGTACCTATAAATATCTCACTGTTGGTACTTACCAATCTAGATTTGGGCCAAGCAGGACAGTAAAGATCCCTGTTTCAGGTTCTAGTATTCAGGCTCAACTTGTCAAAGACCAGACCGTTACTTGACTAATCCAGATTAGAGTTGAGTTGAAACCCTCCCTGCTCAAGTTCTCGCCTGTGAATCTCTTCAAATATTTATTTGTAGCAGCATTTCTACTGTCTGCTCCTGACCTACGAGCTTCATTTGTGTTACACTGGGATACATGGATACGGATTTATTGAGGGAACATCCTATCTTGTATTATAGTGGTCAGCATATATCATTTAGAAATACAATATTGATTATAAACTACCTTTTGAAGGAATTTTAATCGAGATTTTTAACACAAATCTCAGCTCACAAGTAGAGAATCATTTCATAGAAAAACATCAATGCTCATGCAATTTAAAAGGAAAAATACCCCTGATTACTATCTTGGGCAACTTGATTTTCATTTTTTTACAAAGTATCTCCACTCACCAAGTGTAATTTCTGTACAAAGTAAACAAAAAAAAAAAAAAAAACACAACTACAGTACCGTTATCTCAAAATTATTGTACACCCTACTTATCAGAGGATTAGATTAGGTAATACAAACAGACAACAAGCCCTGGGTTGGCGGACACATTATCAATACCTGCACAAATCACCTCAAGGTATTTTTTTGTATAATTTCCCATCACATTCCTCTAACAGCAAGTATGTCCTGCAACAAAATTGTGATTCCTAGAACAATGGCAAATCTACAGATGAACTGGAAAAAGAGGGCAAGTATTCTACCCTCTAACTATTTGAAAGGCCTACGCTGCTTCGAGCAAACTAGAAAATCATGTTGCCCCAGAACTTGCAGTGACTCCACCATCTCGCAACCCTTGTAGGCACGTATGTAGTGTTCTTTGCACACTGTCTGCAACCATCCTTAATCTCCCTTGAGTGACATCTCCAGTTGCAGATCCATTTATTTCCACAGTTTGAATCACCCTTCGTTTACATTTTTCCCATTCATCAGAACGCAACCAACAAGCTCGGCCTCCGTGGCTTCCTTCCATGCCCAGGAAAGTTACATTAGTGTTCTCACCAAATGAATATCTCAACCTAACTGAGACGCAGTAGGGTAACCAAGCAGCACCGCCAGCAGCATTAACATGAGGTATATGAGCAGGATCAAGAACAACAGTGAGTGCAAAATCAACGGAATTATGTGGCCGATTGTAATGAATGTTACTTTTGGTCGCAGATGAATTCTCATAGTTATCATTCTCATTTAACCCAGTATGATTTTCAAGGCATAGTTCAATCCGGGGCTTCTGCCCAGGAGCTATCTCTCCACCTTGTACCTGAGTCAATCCTTTTTTCCAGGCAATCAGTTTTAGAAATTCTCTTAAGACTGAAATGGGCAAAGTGAGAAGGGTGATGAATGATGCAACTCGGGATGCATCATAGGGCTCTGATGCTACACGACGACTGAAATAGTCACAAATCTCTCCTATTTCAGATTGAGTTAATTCTTCTTGAGATGTTACGGAGTTCTGTTGTTGTTGTTGCTGTTGTTGATGATGAAAGCGCTTAACACTGAGAACTTGGAGAAGAAGCTGAACTCTGTGGACACTTACAGCGAATACATACCCCCTGCAGAAATACACAATTAATGCTAGCAAAAGGAAAGATGCATGAAGATTCAAAATAAGAGGTCAAGAAGAATTGAATCCCATCACTTATTCACAGTGAACAAACTGATTAACAAACATTTCAACTATCTTACCCTACAAAAAAGCGCAAGGCTGGCTGTTCCTGGTCCAAATTCAATAGTGCACCCTCATTGTCTTTTAAGATTGATCCCAGGATCTCTTTCAGAAGATCTGGTAACTGGGAAAACAACCAAAGGACACCAAGGTATTTAAGAATACCCCTTAGAACCTTCTTAAGAGCAACAAGAGGAACCCAACCACCCCCATACCCTCCATCATCACCAAGGCCAATAATGGCTGTATTTAATTCTCCTCTCACATGAGTAGGGACACCAGCCCCTGGAGATCTACGTATAGGCAATCCTGAACTAACAACAGCCAAACTTGAAGATCCTGGAACAGCATTTCCAACACGATTTAGAGCAGCAACTTGGTTTGGTGCCCTTGAAAGTGCTGCAGAACTAGGCAGGTTAACTCTATTTCCATTAGCACCTGATATTTGAGAACCAGCACCTGCATTTGCATGGGTAGAACTAGCCAACCCAACTGCCTGCTGACCACCTGCAAAGCCTGGATCTAATCCATTCAATTCTTGGGCAACATGCTCCATAATGAAAGGACGAAATTGTGGACAAGGCAGCGATCCTCCAGCTTTTGGGCCTTCTTTAGGGGGTGTTGCTGGTTGCAACCAAACCTGATCTCCGGCAAAGCATCGCATATCGACTGCAAAATTCTTGCGATAAATAATTCGAATCCAGTATGGGCCACGCAGCACAACAGAGACATCAATTGGCAAAAGTGAGCTAGGAACAATGCCAGGGCCAGTACGACCAGCAGCAGCCAACATTGCAGGAACGTGGAGATTATGATTCCCAAGAGGGACTGTACCAGTAGATGCAACAGTGTTCGCTACAGAACCAGAAGTTGGCTGACTAACATTATTAGTTGAACTGCTAGGCAAAACCCCCTGGGTTTGTACATAACCGGCCTGTTTCGGCATAGATGCAATAGCTGGTGTAGCCCCAGGGACCCCTGGAGCAGGACCAGCTCGTGCAGGCCGAGTAGCAGCTGTCAGAGCATGTAGCGGTCCTGCAGTAAGACGAATGCAGTCCAAAAGGGATCCAACTTCACCACCATTTATAAAATCTTCAAGAAACTGCAGTGTACCAAATTCCATTTATTATTGCAAGAGCAAATGCTATATTAAACCCCAACAAAGGGAAGAAGCATGCTAAATCGAGATCAGATGGCTATATCCAGGCAACTCATGCCTTACCAATTTTATCAAGTAATTTAAACTGAATGGCAAGAAAAGTAGGAAAAAAAGTTTTAATTCGAACCTAGAGAGAACATATCTTTTTCTGGTGATGATCAATGATTGGGAAAAAAAAAAAAGAAGAAAGAAAGACTTGTAGCAGGAGAAAATCAAAAAATAAGGAACCTGGATAAATAAAAATAACTTGCCTTAGTATGTGGCCATAGTTGATCAGGAGAAACATGCATGGTGCATCCCTCTTTACCTGATTCCCACTCAACAACAAAGCGAGCAAGGACACCAGTCCCAAAACTGAACCACAAACTCATCAGTCCAACTGCCTCGATTTTAAATGCTTTCCTAAGCTGTTCCAATGCCTTACAAGCTGCCTCAGTACCATTTTTCCCTCCAGGTGGCGATTTATTAACATCTGAATTTATGTTACTTTCATCTGATTTCTCATCTGGCCTTACTCCAAGCAGCTTACGCATTCCAAGGGCAAACATTCTAGCATTAGAAAGCCTCTTTATATCTGCCACTAGCTTCTTTATGCTATCAGTCTCAACAGACTGATAACTTAGAACAACACCTTCTGGATCATAACAAATATGAGAATCTACATCGGATGTATTGGCAATACGAACCCCAGTGCCCCAGGGTGTACTACCATTCCCCTTCTGAAGCTCCCATAGATCTCGGAAGTGCTGATCATTTATTTTGACATCCCAATACATGCTTCCAGGTCTTCCAAGTCGCAAGCATATGTGCTGCCAGGAATCACCTCGAGCAAATGGAAGACGGAACCATATATTTGAAGATGCATTTCTTAGACCAACCTCTTCAACGTATGGAATCTCCAGAGCCGCCATCTGGCTAGTTAGCCTGGCATGCTTAATGCAAAGTGAACAATGCCTGACTACATGAAGAAGAGCAGAAACGTAAATGCTAGAAGGTGCATTTCCTTTGTTTGCTTCAGCTATGAGATTCCCATAACTGTATCCTTCATTTTTAAAGGCGATTTCTGATGATACAAGTGTCTGGGACATACGCTGCTGAGAGACAAGTGATTCAGAGGTTCGTCTCCTCTTAGAAAAAAATTCCTTGGTGTCTACATCTTGGAGAGATGTAATCAAATTTAACACATCTGAAACTGTCCGTTTTCTAGGATTTTTGTCAGCTTTGGAAACATTATTACTGGATCCATGAAAAGAAGCATCCCCTGCTACCTGGGCTGCAAAAATGCAATTCACTTCTTGTCAGATATGTTCAATATAAGCACAAATAGAACAAAATAGGACGAAGACTCTTACATACGGGAGTTGTAGCTAACGAGTTTGAACCAGTGACTCTTATTGGTCCAGTTAGAAGACCTGTAGGAGAGCTTCTCACTGTATTAGGTTTGGCACCTGGTGTTGAGGCCCGAGAGCCAGTTGACTGGGACGGAGATAGTATACGGGATGATCTACTTCCTGATAGGACATCCATAGAAATATCATTCAGCATTCTTGTATGATCTTCATCCACTGAAGAATTAGAACCAACCTCAATTGAATGTGGAGATCTTAGAGAAGTCAAATCTTGATCAGATTTTGAAGCTGGTAGTTTTTTAACAGTTGTGCCCCTTCCTAGACCAGAAGATAGCGAACTATATGAATTCGAGTGACCTGGCCCTCTCAAATTGTTTGATGGATACAAGGATCCATTATAATTGGAAGCTGCATTGGGAACTTTTACAACATTGTTCATCTGAGATACCTGGAGACCTTCCCACTTGGGAGGAGTTCCAACTTTAGGAGGATTCATTGGAACAGAGCCAAAACGAGAAGCAGGAGATGCATTGAATGAAGTATGATTCTGAAGAGGGAATGAAGGTGCAGATGCCCCTTTATCAAGTTCAAATACTTCATCAACTACAGATGAAAAACTAGATGGAGGAAGTCCTGCAATTTGCATGGGAGCCTCAAGACTGTAGTCAGAGAGAAGGGCATGTTCAGAAGACTGATTGGTACCCCCCGCATTAGGTAAAATACCATTCAATTTTTCCAAATCAAATAGACTAAGATTCAACTCATCTTCAAGCATCTGCATCTGGCTAATGTCAATTTTCTTGTGGCGCACCACGTGATTTGAATCATTTAAAGAATGACCTTTCCCAGATGAATCTGGCCGTGTCTCCAGCAACTTGAACAGAGGCTTGAAATCTTTATCAAGTTGCACAAGAAGAAAATATGAACTCCCACATTCTGGAAACCCCATTAGCAACATGGTTGAACCATTCATAATGTTTTTAGGCACTTTCACAACAGTGGAACCATGCTCATAAACCTGAAAATTGCACAGGAGAGAAGCTTAGGAAGGAGCTTTAAAATCTTTTACTATACCATTAAAATTTTTCCATTTTCAGAATTTCTAAATTTGCATTACAAGGAACTGGAGGCTAACAATTACCTTAAGGCCTAAAAACCTGCCAATGGATGCAAATAAGTGCAATATGCTTTTGCTTCTCAAATTGATAAAAACTTCAGCAGCAGTTATACTTCCTTGATTTAAGGCTTCTTCACATTCATTCAAGACTGACGGCGTAAGTATTCTGTGGGATGATCTGAGAAGAAAGCGGCCATTCCTGCAAATCCAAAAAGATATCAGGAAAACAAAAGCGAGAATTGTCTATTATCACAGCTAAACTCCTGTTTCACTACCGATGTCTATACCTCAAGAGGCAACCTTTTGTTATTAAATCTCTGAAACCAAGAACCTAACAGAAAGGAAGTACACTTTGGAACAACTGGCATCATGTATGATAAAAAGTAAAAGTGCAACCAATAAGTTAAAGCTTCAGTAATTCTATTACATAGTCTCTCTGCAACATATAGCCAGATTACCATTAAAATTCTTTAGAATTTTCTAAATATTTGTACACTGAAGCTCTTTACAGCATTTTCACTTGGTCTCATTGTATCAGTGCATGGCAGTACTTAGCTATAATGCTCTCAATTTCACAGCACCTTGTATTTCATATCAAGATTGAATAAGCATAGGCATGCAAAAACAGACAAATATGTATACATATAGGGAGGAGAGAGAAAAAGATCATAGGAAGCCACAATGCCATACAAATGAGCATAAATGTTATTTTTGCAAGGACAAAAGATGGAGATTACCTTGTATTTATCCCAAGTGTGAAAAATGATGAGCCATAGGCACGCACACATAGCACTTCCTGCCCCTCAGATCCTTTACCATCATTCTTAGTTTCTTTCTGCAGACATAAATTCAAAGCAACAGAAAGAATTAAGGTATATAATAAAGTTTAAACCATAAATTTCAATACATGACATATAATTGGGCTATTGTAAAGCAAACAATTCAATTCACAAGGATTGTAATTGTGAATATTCATAAACTTAATCAGTTGGTTTCATCACCATCTGGATACTAATATTTTCTGCAGGAGGAAACTGTTACGTAAAACTCATGCAAAAAGCAACCACACATAGGATGTGAACCTACCATCCTGTACTCAACATTAGGCCCATCCATGAGGGACTGAAGAACAACATCACCCGCAGCGCGATAAATTTGAGCATTCTTTACCAGCTCTTTCTGAATTTCAAGCAGACGAGTATATCTATTGCAGCATATTGCTCTCAGCAACAACTTCTCAACATCAATACAGCTCTGGTCAAGCCAAAATTCTGCCTCTCTATCATTTACTGTATCCACGACAAAAGTACTATGAACACACTTTATCTGCTGATCTGGTCCAGGTTCAATTTTTATAAATGGAAATGTCCCTGAATCAGTCGTTCCATAGTTTTTATCCCATTCAAGCCAGTACATAATTTTTAACCCTGGTGTTCGTAGACCAACATACTCGGTATCTCCCTCTTGATTTGTTTGTGCAGTCCCAGTGCTACCTTCGTTTATGAGTTCAAACCGAATTGCATCTTTCCACCTACCTTGTCGTAGTGCTTGTACTTGCCTTATGACAGTATCCATAACCAGAGAAATGCAAAGGTCATGAAGGACTGAATACAATAACATGAATGGATTCTCAGCAGCAGCCATTCTGCGCTCCAAATCATCTCCAAGTATATGCCGCCGCAATTCTTCCAATTTCACAAGTCCGCTTCTCTCACCAACAAGCAACTCCAAATGCAATATTCTCCACATTGATAGGTGACCACGATAACCAAGTGTAACTAAAACCTTGAATTCACCTTCCACGACAAGCAGTGCTGTGCCATCAGAAACTTTCACCTCAGAAATTTCTTTTGGCAGTGTAACTTCAAGCAACTTGGAACGCACAAGTGTGTCCAATTTTTTCAAAGCTGGCTTCTGCTGCTCTTCAGTTAGTGAGTTCTGCATACCAACATCTTCTATACATTTTGGTAGACGCTGATAAGACCCAGTAAGGAGAACTTCTATAGCGGACGGAACATCATAAAGAGGTGCACGGGCTTGCTGTAGCCCCTCATGCATAAAAAACAATGAATCTGCAGCTTGGGTAAAACATGCATCATGATTTGATAGAGTAGACTGAAGTTGCTGGCAATATTGTATCAAAGGAACCTGAAGAAAAGAGAAAGAAACCAAGAGAGCATGAATTAGAAATAACCTCATGTCTCACAAAATTGATTTCTACTAAATGTGGCTTAATAGTCATAGGCAAAGATGACTGATTACGTAAAAATAGTAATAGAAAAGTTGGCAAACTTAGTCCAATGCTATACAGTACATCAAAGTTAGATGGTACAGTTGATGAAACACGAAGATGACTCTTCACTTTAATTCAGCATTGTTCCACATGTAATTTTACAGAGTTTCAACAGTTTCAGATGTTACAAATAGATGCAAATAGGAGTGTTCATGAACCACTGTAAACCGCCAAAACCAATCTAAGACCATACTAAGGAAAGTTTATACTTTTTTTTCATGTACATAGCTCATGTTTAATGTTAAATAACTTAATTTATTACAAAAAAAAAAAATTATGTGCATCTTATGCTAATAATGCAACATGTGTTTTTATTATTTTCTTTTTATAACAGCAAGTACTTCTCTAAATGCCAACAAAACCAAAATGCATCATAAATTTGTTGGTTTGAGCATCATTTGTGAATAACTTCAGAGTAAATTTTTTACGAACTGCTGTTATTTGCTGATTTATACAAACCCTTCAAACTGCAGCACAGACAGCCCTAGATTGAATACAAGATATGAAGGTAAACGATGATTATTACAAAAATAAGTCTATTATAGCAATTTTATCCTAAATTGTCCAACCAGTTGTGGTGCTAAAATAGGTCCTCAGGTTCTGTCCATGTCAGGTTGACATAACATGTTAATTATCATTGCAGATAAATATATTTCAACACAGACTACACAAATATGACACATTTAAATGATTAATTTAATTATATAAGGATAAGAAAAACAACTGACACACAAACTTATAAATCCCTTTTCCTTAATAGGCTAATTTCTTGCTAATCACCTCTGACACAGTCGGTTAACAATTTTGAATTAACAGTATTTTCTAACAATAATAGAAAGAGTCTCAACCAAACCACAATAACCCTCTAAACTAATCAACAAATTAAAAAGATAAGAACACTGAGCAAAAACCTCACCATTCTAACATGTTCCGCCAAACTGTCAACTAGAACCTAAAGTAACAAATTTCTCTCAACTCACCCGGAACAGCAAACGCAATTGTTCAAATTCCAAGAAAATCATATTCACAATAAGTTTAATGATTGGGCGACAGACTATAACTAACCTGCTGGCACCACTTAGCAAGGACATTGAGTCTGAGCATGCGTTGTTGGGTCTTCACCAAGAACCTCAAAAGGTTCATCTTTTTCTCAGTCTCAGACTGATTATTCGATTTAGATTTCTCAACCAATTCCTTCAAAGAAAGAAAAGATTCCTCGGCAGCACGGCCGACAAGAGTAGAGAACTGGAC
Source organism: Croton setiger (assembly GCA_948099555.1). Classification (NCBI taxonomy): domain Eukaryota; kingdom Viridiplantae; phylum Streptophyta; class Magnoliopsida; order Malpighiales; family Euphorbiaceae; genus Croton; species Croton setiger. The sequence continues at coordinate 45,037 of CANUEY010265633.1, forward strand.
CGTTTGTTGCCCTAACTCAGCCATAAGCGTGGTCCAGAAAAAAAAAAGTTCCAAAGTTAGGGTCAATAGAATTGGGGCGAAGTCCTTTTATTGGATCTGCATAAGCAATATGCGATTGAATGTCAAAAGAAATCTAGGGTTTTGGAAAAGGAGGGAAGATTTGAAAGTTCAGTGTTGAGCTTGAGCTATGTCTATGTAATGATTCAATTAGGGAAATTATTTAAATTTAAAAAAAAAAATGTTTATGTTGTGTTGATTTGGGAAGACTGAAAGAGAAGAAGAAGAGCAAATGATGGGATCGGAGGCTCCCTCTTCTTCTGAGGGACACAAAAGAAGCTTTCGCTAATGCGGAGATTTGCGTATATATGCTACCGAACTTTCCAATTTCCATAGACTGGGACTCCTTTGCCAGGTCAGCTACCTTTTTTCCTTATTTGGTTTGCTTTAAAAAAACAAATTATTAAGTGCAATCTAAACAAGAAGAAATTAAGATGATATGTGACATAAATAAACCTTTTTTTTTATAATATTATTATTATTATTATTACTGTTTTGTCCATATATTTTGGGTTAATAATAATTTAGTATTTTTATAATTTTATATTAAATAAATTAGTTTTTTTATTTTTAAAATTATTTTTTCAATCCTTTTATTTTCTAATTATTAGATAATATGTTATTCTACCAATTTAAACGACACATGAAAATGACCATTTAAAATACAAAACAATCTCGCTCGCCTAAAATTCCTAATACCTTCGTCTCCATCCATCCATCCATCCAATACCAAGATCTGTGTCTTAAGCCTGCGGAAGGTGAGATCTTCTTATTAGCTTATCATGGGATTTTAATTCTTGACGATGACCCAACTTTTATTTGATGGTTTAGTTGAATATTCTAATTCTGGGTAGTGGGTCTTTTTACCTTTTCCATGCAAATCTAGCTTAAACTAGTTACTTCCTCTGTTTGGTTGATGGGAAAATAGAGGAAAAAGATAGAAAAATACAGTGAAATTTTAGTAGAGAATGAAGAAAAGTTAAAAGGCATTACTAGAGGTGGCTGATGGATTGGTGGTGAAGTGAATTTTTTTTTTTCTTCTTCTTTTTGAATTTTCTTGGGTCCCATTATTTGGAAGGAACAAAAGAATTTTCTCTTTATGCTTCTACTTAGTTTAATTCTTTTGTTTCCTAATCTTTCTTTTCTAAGAAACGAAAATGGTTGACTTTTTTCATATCCAATGATTCCCAGAACAAGATCATCTTCTTCCTCTTCCTTCTTTTCATCTGGGTTTGTTGTGGTTTCTGCTTTTCTGTTGATTTTGATACTATTATTGAATCCTTGTTGTGAAGCTGCTGTTGCTTCTTTTTGTAACCCCATTGATCATGATTCTTTATTTACCTTCTTCTCTAACTTAACTATTATCAATATGCTTTAAGGCCTGTGATTCTTCTGATGAAGAAGAACTTGTGCCGTCGCAGGTGAGTGGGAAATTAGGGAGCAGAGGATGAGGAAATTTGGGAAAAGAGTTTCTGCAAAAAGGGGGAATTCAAGGAGCAACCCGCCGCCTGCCTGTTCGTGAAGCCAGGGTGTGTTAGTGACAAGCATGGTTTGGGAATGAAGGCTTGAAATCATGGTGGCTATAGAAAGGGTGCGACTAACCTTATCGGTGAAATTTGAAATTGGCACCCGCGTCCTTATTATATAAGATTTAGTTGCTTAGTTTGATGATTTTGTTATTTCTCACACATTTAGAGAGACCAATATATGTTATAGAGAAACTTAAGCCCAAAACGGGTGCAAAATAAGCGTCCATTAATAGCCCAAGGCCCGCCTAGTCCAATATGAATTCCGTCGACCTTTGAGGCCCAGAAGAAAATATTTTCAACAAAAACCTCTTCTCTTTGAAAGAAAAAGTATATATATATATATATAAATTAACCAAAAGAATATTTCCAGTAAGAAAAAAATATATATATTCAATAATTCCTTTGTACAGTTGCATTAATTCAAAACCAAATTAATATACAAAACTATACATTGGAGAGATCTAGAAAAAAAAAAATCCCTGTAATTCTTTTCTTTGCATCTCAAAGTTCAAAAAAAAGAAGAATGTTCTCTTCATTTCCAGGGATAAACATATCCAGATTTTTTCATGATTGGATTGAAAATACTTAAATTTTTATATATAAATTGCACTTCATAAAACAGCACATCCCAATCCTTTAGCTTCTGACCCTTTCATTATTCTCAGTCTCTTGCAAGAATTCATGAACATACTGTACAAATTATAAAGTTAAAATCAATTAATATGGGTTAATTAGTTAGTTAATTAATTAATTAAAAAATTAGAGAACTCACTCCCATGGAACATCTCCAACTAGCATCCAATCACCATCTTTGTCTTCATAAGTAGGTGCAAATTCTGACCCATTATAACCTTCCCTCTCAGAATATTCACCTGAAAATAAATAAATAAAATCAGAAATCACAATTAAATATAAGTAAATAAATAAAATTAAGAAAATACTCACCGACTTTGAACTTGAACATGTCTTCTAAAGCTTTAAGAAGCTCAGGATAATCTTTGTAGAGCTTTAAATCAATCTTTCTAAGATATGGAGCACCATCCATGCTAACTTTAATGTATGTTCCAGAACCATTTTCATCACTTTTCTTTGCTTGGAAACAGTTTTTCCGGTAAGATCTGATCGGCGGCCACCCTACAACTTGTGCCCTGAAAACGAATACCCTAGCCTAAATTAGTCATTTTCTTTCTGAGCGCGAAGCTACAACACTCGAATTCAATTTTACTTTTTGTTTTTCCAAATCCTTCGGCGGATTGTTTGTACATAAGCGAGATCCAAAGCATTGAATCCCATTTTCTGAACTTTGATTATATATTATAAAGTATAAATGACATCATATTCTAGAGTTCAAAAATCATGCTTGAATCCTAATATAAACTGAAAATCAAGAAAATGGAGCTTACTTGGCCGGAGGAGCAGATTCTTGATCGGTTTTTGTCTGATTGGAAACATTAGAGTTATTGATATCCGTTGAACTTGAGTTATCGTCATTCATGTCAAGCAACGATCTCTTGTTGCATTTTGGAGTTGTAGGCATTAGGGTTTGTTTGTCGAGCTGATCTTGATTTGTGGTGCCTGGTAAGCCTAATCTGAGCTCAGTAGCATCAAGATTGAGTTCATCATTACTCTTGAATGCCATTCTTGAAGATGTATAAACCTTTTCTTTATGAAAAACCCGGTCGAGGTTCTGACCAATGTATGAATCTTGATTGATATGCAAGCGAGATTTCTTGATTTTCCGGCCGGTTAGGTTGTCTGAGCTTTACTAATAGGAAAGAGAAAAAAAAATGTGGAAGAGGCAATAGAAATGTAAGGTATTTTATACAGGGAAAAGTTGTTGGTTATTAAGGCAAAATAATTAATTAAGGAGAATAAGACATTATTTAGGGTATATGCATCTTTAAGAGGAAAAAAATTAATCTTCTAATAAAATGTAATTACTTTAAAACTCAATAAAAAATAATTTTATTGCTGTTAGTGGTTATATCGGTTCAAATTGACATATATGGGTTGGTGATTAGAAATTAAAAAACCAATATTTGAGATTCCATATTAGTTACATTAATATAATAATAATAACGAAAGGGGGCGGTGGCAGAAGAAAAAAGAGAAGAGCAGCTAAGTGTGTTGGTCACATGTACAACATAATAAAAGAGTTTGTCCAAATCCAACCATTATCTTCCCGCTCATTACACCTCCACCGTTCGATCAAACGTTTGTTGGGTGCACCCCATGTGACTTGGCCCCACTCGGCCTTGCTAGATCCTTTTTTGCATTTTTAATTTCGTTGGTGTTCTTCATTTTTTATAACTAATCAAAGATACTTTAATTTAATTAAAATTTAAGTTTAAAAATTAAAAGATACTATTTTAACCAAAATATTCGAGTTTATAAATTAGCATATATTAATCTTTTCATTTGCGCTAAGAAGGTTTATTCTAAAACTTTACACTGAAAAATTCAAACTAACTGCTGGAATTGGACCGACAAACGCCAGTTTGGGATGTTTGCAACCGTAATAATTTGGGTTTATTGGACAGTTGTAAACTAAAAGCTGGCCACTCTGTACCCATTTTTCTACACCATTTTGGGTTTCTTACCCTAGATTGGATGGGTCCTTTTGAACCATTTCCAGCTAATCACCCTCATCAACTTTAATCATTTTGATTATAGTAAATTGTTTAGTCCTGTTTTCTCTCATTATAATTTGTTTTTATTTCAAGAAAAGCAAATACTAAAGATTGATAAATGAATTTGCAAAAAGGAAAAAAAAAAACACTTAAAGACCTTTGCTATGGTGGTGGCTACTACTAGGAAAAATGATTTTTTGACTGTTTTATAATTTGTCAAAGATATTCGTGTTTAATAAAAACAAATAACAGCTCTATTTTAGCATGCAAATTCAAACAAAAAAAAATCGTTAACTTTTAAAAAATGAATATAAACGTATATACGATTTTGCTAAGAAATGATAAGAGTGTATGAATATATTTATGATTCATATAATTAGCTCAATTTTTATAAGGATTTAAAATAAAAGTTTCTAAATTATTTAAATATAAAGTGAAGAACAATTTTATCCAGTTTCATTCCATATGTAACAGAGTAAATTGAACGTCTAATATATAACAAAATATAATTCATATATTTTAAAATATAAATTCTAAAAGACGTGATTATGGATGGATTGGAAATAGAGAGATGCATGAATATGGAGGAGAGTGCAGCAAAGCCAGCTGTTTATTACAATCACTTTGTATGTTAGAGTAGGAGGGAGACAGTCCACTCGTCTTCAAGTTTTAAATGTAAGTCTAACATTTATTATACCAAATGTTTTACAAAATGATTCGCATTATGCTACGTATTAAGGATGCCAATCTAGTTTAGTCCAAATATCCTAAAATTAAAGACGAGCTCTCTAAGTACTAATACTGGTGGGAATAAAAAAAGAGAGCTCAAAACGATGATTACCGTTAGTACGTGTGAATTGTAAATTAATAAACTCTTTATTAAGCTTAAATCAATTATTTATAAATTCATTTACATATGTAATATGATGTGTTGATTAATTCAAAATGGTGACACCATATATGTGATTACTGAGTGAGAAAACAGTAGATAAAAGTGAGAAACTAAGGTAGGGGCTTGTTTGTTTCAACTTTTCAAAGTACAGTAAGGACTTGAAAAGGGTACACTCTTGTCTGTGGTGCTGGCTGTTAACGTAGAAAAACACTGTCCACACGTGTGATGTCCCTCTTAAAGATAGCTACTACTACTACTATAGGATACGACAGTGACTGTAGTAAATGCTCCACACGTGTGGGGTCTGTTGGTGACAATGACAGTGGGCTTTGTGGTAGGTCCGGCCCACACGAGGGGACATATCAGAGTTGGGATTGGTTGGCATGGGCCTTACCCTCTCGCCTTTTTCTACCATTATTATTTTTTTGTTTTCTTTTTAAGAATAATTTTATTATTATTATTTTTTAAAAAGTCTTTATCGTCCTCTGCTTTTTCTGTTTTGTCCATTTTTAAGCCTTAATTTAATTCTCATCTACCTTCTTGTTGGCCATGCCTAATGCCTATCTACATATACAGAGGTGGAGCCATAAACTACAAAATGAGTTTGGAACAAAATTTTCAAAATTTGACTGGCAAAATTAGACTAATAATATATTTAAGCACAAACTAATAATTTTTTTTTTCAAAAAATAATAAATTAAAAGCATTTAATCATATTTATATAAAAAACAGAAAGAACGAAAGCTACTACTACAATTTAATCTTTGACATTAATTATTTATATACAGGAATAATAACCTCTTAATATTTAATAAAGTTTAAGGACAATAGAACATGTTTGCTGGAATTGCAAACTGTGATGGCTTAAAATCCTGATTTTACGTATTTACATTGCTTATTATAAAACCTTACAATTTTATAATTTAGTTTCAGTCATTAAAATATTGGCATTTTATTGTACAAATTTTGGTTTCATTAGATCTAAATTGTAAAATTAATTAAAAAATATTTAAATTATTAGAACATTCAAAATCTAAAAAAATTTATAATTATTTTAAATAATAAAAAATTTAATATTATTGGATTTAAATTTTCAAACTCAATGTTGATAAGTAAGACATTTTTATGGAACCGATAGAGGAAACTACAAATTACTATTTTAACAGATATGTGTTTGCCTTAAATATCGAAACCTTATAATAATATTGAGACTGACCAAGTTCCATACTAAAAAATTTTTTAAAATAAAATAGTTGAAACAGGCCACATGTCTCACAAATAAATAAAAAAGTGGGGCCCACCCTACACCCTTTTCGACCAATCAATTTAATTTTCTTTTCTTCAGCTGACTTTCATAATTTCGACAAAAAACAATGTAATTGGTTTGATTCTGCTGGTTGACATGGCAGTGGGCTCCACTGCTCCACATGTTTATATTTCATTCCTCGAAACTTCATCCAAAATGGATCTAATTATGAACCTTAATTATCGGGTCAATTGTTTAAATTAATTCCTAAACTATTTTTTTTCCCTTCTTGTTCGTATGAATGCTTTGTTTGGACAGAATAAGAAATTGTTTTTAGTTATTGATAGTTAGTTAGTAATGATATTTGATAATTAGATAATTTGATTCTAGTTTTTAACTGATACCTTATAAACATTTACCAACTATTATATAAAATCCTTACCGCAAGATTTTGGTAGAAGCAATGGAATATATCATACCAATATATGACATGTTGGCTATTTTAGAATACATAAGTCTCAAACTTAATTTATATTCATTACACTATTAGCACCAATTTATTTATACATATATATTATTTGTATTTTTTCTACTTAGATTGATTTACTCTTATTCGTAATATGTTTGGTTCATTGAAAAGTCTTGATTACTAATCTGTTGAATTATATATTTAGGTTAAAAATTGGTGGTTGTTTTAAAACCATAATTCTAACATGAAAAATTTTATAAAATTATATTAAATTGTTGATAATCACTACAATGTTTAATATTAATACTACATATCTACATCACATTTAATAGATTTTAAAATTTAAAAATTAAATTTATTTTATTTCATAAAAGATATAAATAATTACTTATCATCCATTTTTATAAGAGTATTTAGTATATAATATGGAGTTAAATCTAAAGATATAAGATATATGAACTTTAATTCCAAGTTAAAGGGTAAATTATTCAAAGTTTTAGATTCAATTAATAGTATAATTTTTTTTTCATTTTCTAAAGTTTTTCTAAATTAGAAATGCAATTTTATTAGAACTACCCCTCTTTTTACAGTATTTTAATAGAATTACCTAGCATTACATATTAGTTAGAAATAATGCAAGAACCAACAAATAAAAATACAACTAATTACGAGTGTATGAAATATGGTATGGGAGAATGGAAAAGATTGTTTTATTGTCCGTATCCATGTTGCATTATATTATACATCCTTATCTTTTAATGTATTGTAGAGCAGAGCAATCGGTAACTATTACCGATTATCAATACCGATCAGTCGGTAATTGGTTGTTTGGTATTTAATCGGTTGTTCGTTAATTAGTTTTATCAAAAATTTCAGATTTACTAATCGATACTGTTATTGATTACTGAAAAAATTTACTGATACCAATTGATAAATCACTGTTACCGAAATTCGATAACCGTTTGAGTTTCGATTCGGTAATTCTGTTCGTACCAAACTTTGATCAAACCTCTGTATTGAAAATGGACACGTGTAATATAATATCCAATTCTTTTACAAAAATAAAACATTTATCAATAAATATACATAGCAAAATAAGATGGATATATTTGAGAATCAATAATGAAGTGGAAATCTATATTATAAATTTAACCATTAATAATAAAAAAAAAGAGAAAATTTGGGACAAATATTTTCATCAATTTTCAAAGGTGGGTACTTGCAGCTAATAATTTTCCTTGTAATTAGAACAATATATGGGATGGTGTTTTTACAATAATAAAAGGTGGTTGGCAGTGGCACACGTCCGGTCCACCGCCTTTTGGTAGGTGCTTCAACGGCCACCATTCGAAGTGCACACATTTCACGTTACGCCTCTGTAACTACAGATTTCATAAGATTTCCAATGTGAACTTCCAATGACACGACACAAATTCTGTTTTCTACCTATATACTTTTATTTCTCTTTTATATTTCTTTTCCAACAGTAATTTCCTAACTTAAACTATATTAATTTGACTAAAATCATTAAAATTATTTATTTTAGCATTTGCTTGCAAAATATGAAAAATTAACATGTGATTTTGGGGAGTATTAGGCAAAATTTTAATGTATAAACTCAGAACTTTGAAATTTGACATTAGTAGTTTCGTACAGTCAAGTCAAGAGTATTTTACGTGAATAATACGAAGCTGACACAGGACCTAAAAATAAATAAATAATGCATAATTAATAATTAATTAGTAATTTGTATTTATAATTAAGCAGCGACTAATGGGTGGAGCCTAGTAAACAAATGAAAGCCAAACAGAGCCTAGTTGGGCTGTCCACTACACTCGCCACAATCATTCTAAAAATGACATCATCCGTGACATCATTTTCCCGACAAAACCCAGGACTGTCCAACTACTTGTACCGTCCACGTGTCGGAATCTACACCGTCTAATATTTCCCCCTAAAATCTCATTATATTGTCACACAGGACAAATATTTGGCTCTTCTTCCCCAACCTCGCTCTATTTCCAGTCATACAAACACCCCCCACCCCCCCAAAAAAGAAAAAAAAAAAAAATCTTATCGGAGTAAACAAAACACTAAACCAGAAAGAAACATATTTGCAGAGAAATTAGTGAAAACATGACGAGTTTAATAACTGCAACGGAGGACGACAAATACGTGACCATTAATTTTGAAGAAACGGAGCTCCGTTTAGGATTACCTGGAGGCAAAACGACAAACGACGGTGATCCAATTGCTAATAAGAGTAATGGAAAAAGAGGATTTTCAGAAACTGTGGATTTGAAGCTTAATCTAATTTCTACTGAAGAATTAGGGAAAGATATTATTAATGGAGTTGATAACAAGACGAAGGAGAAAGCTGCTGTTCCTTCTTCTCATGTCGATCCTGCAAAACCTCCTGCCAAGTAATTATTAACTTATCTTTCTCTTCTTTTTTGCTTTTTTTTTTTTTAAAAAAAATTGTTTTGCAGTTTTGCTATGAATTTCTATGTTCTATCGTTCTGGTTTTTTATTATTAAGTATAGATTTAACAGTTTTTTTTTCTTTTTCGTGAACATGAGTTTTTTTCCTTGTATTTAGATGCATTAATTAATCAATATGATTAATTTAAATATGAATTTTTAGTGATAATTTACTTGGAAATGTGGATTTTTAGTGGCTTTGGTTTGGTTGTCGGGAGCAAAGAAAAAGAACAAAAAACAAGGAATCTTTACTTTTCTCGACAGCCAAACAATTTGGGATATAATAAAGGAAAGGTTTTGGTTTGGTTGCTTAGCTGTAAAATTATTCTCAATAAATAATTCGATCGTACGAATACTTCAAATAAAAAATTTCAGATCTTTTTTTGTTGACCACAAAATGTTGAATATAATAATAATACTAAATAAAGTTTGTTTTTCTATTTGACTTAAAATAACTTTTATGTAATTTACACAAAATATTAGGAAAAGAATTAATTATGAACTTATTAAAAATTAATTTGATTGAGATTAAAATTTTAGAATTTAAATCCTGAATTATACTAAGATCTAAGATGGCTAAATTACAGGGCACAGGTTGTGGGTTGGCCACCAATTCGATCATTCCGAAAGAATGTAATGGCTGTCCAGAAAAGCAACACCGACGAGACTGAAAAGGCAGCCACCGCCGCTCCGACCGCCACTGGTACGGCTTCTAGTAGCAGCAGTGCAGCTTTTGTGAAGGTTAGCATGGACGGAGCTCCATATTTAAGAAAAGTGGACTTGAAATTATACAAGAGCTACCAAGAACTCTCAGATGCCCTAAGCAAAATGTTCTGCTCCTTTACAATTGGTAATCAATTAATTAATTAAAAGTTAACTATTAAGTATCTAGATCTAAAATACTAATAAGTATTTAATTAAACTTTTTTTAATTAATGTTAATGAAGGCAACTGTGGATCACAAGGAATGAAGGATTTTATGAATGAAAGCAAATTGATTGACCTTTTGAATGGTTCTGATTATGTTCCAACTTATGAAGACAAAGATGGAGACTGGATGCTTGTAGGAGATGTGCCTTGGGAGTAAGTTTTATTTAATTTTCATAATTAACCCACATTAATAAAAAATTAGATATGTAAAAATTTTGATTATCACTGATTAAATTCATAAATTTGCAGAATGTTTGTGGATTCATGCAAACGATTGAGGATAATGAAGGGCTCTGAAGCAATCGGACTTGGTGAGTATTACTACAAACAAATAAATCAAATTCAATTAATATATAAATAATTTAAAATGTAAATAAGTTTTGAAAATAATGATATTGCAGCCCCAAGAGCTGTGGAGAAATGCAAGTCCATGACTGTGGAAAAGATGAAATCAAATCAAATGAAATCAGACCGGCTCAAGAGGAATTGAGCAGGGAGTTTGGAAAATTAATTGATTGTCTCTGTACCATGGTTTTTTATTTTTAAATTTCCCCCTCTTTTTTTTTTTTTAATGACATATAAAATATATGAGGAAGAACATATATTAGAGTCATCAAGTAATAATAGTTATTATTATTATTATTATTATTATTATTATTATTACAACATAGGAGATCGATGTTTATAAGACTTTTTCGTATCACATGTAACCTTTTTTTTTTTTTGTCAGATGGCTTGTTTTCGTTTGATAATGGCCTTTTTTTTAAAAAAAAAAAAATATATATATATATATTCCTGCCACCAATTAATTTATTGTTTCTGGCTGTCATGATAAATGTTTTTGCTCCCTGTCCAATTTTGTAAAGAGCTATTAGCTTATGATATGCCATCATATATGTCTTTTTATTGTATTTATTTTTTATGTAATGTAATGATCATATTCTAAGCAAGCAACTTATATATATATTACAAATTTGAGTTTTATCTGTTACGGTCATTTTTTTGTACTGGAAGGTTTGTTTCTATCAATCATAATATAAATAAAAGTGCAAAATGCTTATAATAAAGTTTATGGTATAGTGTTGTAGCATTCATTGTTTAGTAGTTGATGAAAATAGAAGATTTTATATAATAATAAAAAAATTAATATATGTGGATGGTTGAGGAAGCAATGAATAAGCAAAAGGATATGGGCATGTGGAATGGTTGGGTTGTTGGTGCATATGTACTGTTGTTTTTTTTTGTTTTTTTCTTTGTTTTCTAAATACTAACATAATAGTCATTCAAGGAAAGGATTATGCATTTTCTTGCTGTCAATGCCATGATTTCATTATATAATTCGGTTCATCAAAATAATTTGAAATGAAATTCTATTTCGGTTTACATTTTATTTTATTAGGATGTATGTTTCCTGATTACATGCATTTTGTAAACAATCTAAAATATTACTTTGTTCCTTCTGGACTAAAATTATGTTGTAAAAATAGATAATATCCATAGTTGTGGGCTCGGTGACTCTATGTCTTAGCCCAAACCTTTCTGTGATTTGATTAATAGATAATATCAATTGCATTGTTTTTTAGTAGTCCATCTGCATTTGGTTATGATTCAGCTATAAAATTAGATGCTTTATTGAAACTAGTTGAACAAAATAACTAATGCATGTGTAAGATTTGGAACACAAAACTAGGGATTTGTGAAATTGTTAAAAAAACCCTAAATGCCACAAATTCATGATAGATATTTATGTACTCTTTCCTTTTAAAGAAGGGGGAATGCATATCTTCTCTTCTTGATCTCCACCACAAAACTAGGGATTTGTTTAGATATTTCTTCCCTCTTAAAGATTCCTCAAACAAATAAGTAATTTAATTTCAAGAATATAATATCTTTCCTTCTTTAGTAAGTGTGTAATTAATTAACCCTAAACCCTTAATAAAAAAAATTAATTACAAATCTTGTTCCATGTGGTTGTGCTTGTTAAGTATATTTTGGAAGAAATTTATAAAATTAAGAAGAAAGTAGGAAAAACCTGAAGCAGTTGTTAATTTAATCCTACTTTTATTGGTTTTAGGATACATATGAATATGTCCACTCTTCCAATATTTTAAGGATTTCAAGTTGTAATGATTTGGTCTTTGATTTTCATGTATCCCATCATACCATTACAAAAAAGAAAAGGTCTCAAATGTCATCATTGTTAGAGAGTAATAAAATTAGGTGGTTATAAATCAATATAAGTCTCTTCTGATATATATATAAAAAAAAAAATCTCATTTTAATTTTTTTTAAATAAAATGTTAAAGATAAAATTAGAAAAATGTTGCCTATTTCACAGTCTCGCATTTGTATAATTTAGCCAACCGAATTCTTCAGAAGAAAAGCCCTACCATATTTGAAAACCCATAATGCTATGCTTTCAAACCCATTTATTATCTCCGGCCTAAAAACTATAAAACTAAGTGAAATAAGGGATTTTAAATAATTTAATAAGAAGTTATTAAAAAACGAAAATTATAATAAATGTCAAATTTTTTTAAACCTATTGTCATTAAATATTACATATTTTCAAATATTAAATAAATATTGATAAATATATGTATTTTTTTTATAAAATATTGAAATATGTCATTTTAATATTTAAAAATTATTGATATTTACTTATGTTAAAGTTTAAAAATGACATTTGATAAAATAAAATAAAAAAGAAAACTAAGTAAATGGCAGAATTTAAATATAATAGCATATAGTTGATTTAAGTAAATAGCAGACTTTTTGGATAGTTGACAATTATACCCTTTCAGGCATGTTTTCTTTATCCTGATCCCACCTACGCAACTTCTTTTCTTTCTTTTTTTTTTCCTTCTTTCTTTTTTTTAATGTCCTTTTTTTTCCTTTTTTCACCTTCTTTTTATTTCATTCTTTATTTTTTATTTCTTTATTTTTATTTATTGCTTTTATTTTTTTTTAAAAAATATTGATAAATTTTGAGTTGATATTGAATTTGTGTACTGATTATTTTTCTCTCTATATATATACTAATTAATTTAAAATTAATTTGAATATTGATTTATAATGTAAAAATTAATGTATATAATGTTTGGTATATAAAAATTAATTTGTGTATTGATTTAAATACTAATATGAATGTGAAAATCAATTTATATACTAAATAGTATGTAAAAATTAATTTATATATTAATTATTGATTGATATATAAAAGTTAATTTATATACTGTTTTTATATATTTATTGGTATGTAAAAATCAATTATATATTTTAATATATACGTATAAATTTATACACTGATTTATATATAACAATTGATTTGCATATTGATTTAGATAATGATGAATATGTAAACTTTAAGTTATATATTAGTTGATATATAAAAATCAAATTTTTATATTAATTTATATACTAATGGATATATTAGTATGCAAATAAATGTTTACATACCAATTAAAATGTAAATTAGTATAAATTAATATGTTTTTTAAAAAATCAAAATTTAAAAAGAAAGAAAGAAATAATAAGACGGAAAGAGATAAAAATAAATAAAAAGAAAGAAATAAATAAAATGAAAGAAAGAATGAAAGAATTTTCTTTAAAAAAATAAAGAAATAAAAGTAGTTGCGAAAATGGACAAGACCATTGTGAATATGTTTTCTTAATTTCACATCATTAAGGGCATTATTGGATTTTTCATTAAAATTTACAATTTACTAAATTATTAAAAAAAAATTGCTATTTACTTTCTATTATTTTCATATTAATGCTATATACTTTCTTTTAAGAAAATTATTTTCATTTGATTATAAAAAAAAAAAAAAACACACAATATTACTCAAAAAGTATAGTTTTTTAAATTCTTTATGTGGAGAAATAAAAATATTAAAGAAAAGCTCTTAGTTTATGTTCTAAATCGAGTAGTTCTCCCAATCAAGTACTAGATGTTTATAATGCGTTTACAATTCATTCAACTATTTAATCATTCATAAACCCGAGACGGAGATGGTGGTTTTCTTGCTGCCAGAAACTTGCGGTTGACAGGTTCTTTCTCTCCTCTTATTGCTGAAAACATGGGGTTGATGGAGGCTTTGAGTTTGATCAAGCAATACAAACGCTTCATTCATCTGATATTACTGTGTTTGATGATTTGGTTTTGGATTGTAAATTTCTATTGCGAGAGGTTAGTTTTGAGTTAGTCTTTATCCATCAGCAAATATGGTTGCTCATACTTTTGCATAAACAACATGTTTATCTCTAAATATGAGAAAACGTATAGCTCATAATAGAAGACTTTTTGACTACGTTGTACGTAAAGAAAGTCTGAATTTTATGCAACCCCCTCCACAAATCTTTCAATTAAATAATTTTACATGCAACACAATCTACAATTATATCATGCTATTATTAAAGTATTTTATCATCATCTATAGAGAAATATTATTTAGTCGGTGCTATATATCAATAAACAGAATGATATTTTGAACCTTATGAACCAACAAAGTATCGTCTACTAGATTTTCCATGCAGAGGCATGAAGGAGACTTTTTCAACGTGCTTGATCTGCTAAACCAAACATGCCCTAAACATAGATTTAAGAAAATTAAAAGTTATGTAAATTATTTTTTTATGTCAATTAATTGAGTAATTATAAATAGGTTATTTCAATTTTTGGATTTATTATCTTGACTTTGACGTGCCGTGTCGTTTATAGCAACGACCTGACCTGCTCCTAGTCATCGTCTCGCAGCCGCCTCCCATTCAAATCTTCCCTAATTAAATCAACACATGCCTCTTTAGAATTATCTTCATCGTTCGCATATTCTTAAAAAAGAAAAAAATAGTTAAAATAAATATTTTGACAAAAATTATTTATTTATTCATTTTTATTTTATTTTAAGTGATTTAGTTTATCTACTCAAAAAATATTCTGAATTATATATACTTCAAATCAATTAATAAAAAGTTTTACTCTTTCCATTATATTTTTTTCTTTAAGTTGCTTTTTTTTTAAAGAATGTTAAATGCATGATAAAGGAAAAATATATTTCTAATTAAATGGAGTATTATTTTAAAAAAAAATAAAGACAATTATATTAATTAAGATGTAATTATTTTATGAAATTTATATATGACCATCTTCAACAAATCGTCTTTTCAAATCAATTCTTGTTTTGGTGGTGCATGAATTCGTTTGAACGTTAGCTCATATTATATCGACGCTGAACAGTATCATGCCAGTTTTGTTTTTTAATTTATAAAAATTGAAATTATTATTAATTTTTATTTATTTATTTATATTTAATTATTTCATATTTTAATTTGAGTTAAATTTTAATAATATTTGAAATTTTAATAATATTAAATTATTCAATATTATATTAAATATTCAAATTATAAATATATAAAATAATAGTAATACAGAAATTTAATTTTTATGTAATAGAGAAAAACAAAAATATTGAAATAAATATTATAATAAATATTAATTAAAAAATAAATATTTAAAATAAATATGCAAAAATAAAAATAAAATACTAAACACAAGCTATTTTTACGATTTTATATCTTTTGTCTTCTTATTCAAATTTTTGTTTATAGTTAAGATTTGATAAATATTTTGCAATTCTATCTTTTATATGTATACTTATTTCTTCAATTGGATCCTTTATTTTTTGGTGTCTTCCTAATTTTTTTTATATTTAATTTTTGCAATTAAAAAATTTAAAATATATAATTTATAAATTATAATATTTATTTTATTTGAATTAATTTTTAATATATAATTTAATTGACATCTAATAATATATTTTATTATAAATATATTGGCACATAAATATTAACACATCAACAGCAAATAATAACATCACAAATAACTAGAGAAAAAAAAATCATAAACAACTTAAAAAAAAAAAAAACATAAAAAGGTTTACTAGATAATTAAAATAGTTTATACATTTTTTCATAATAATGTAAGATTTATATATACTATCTTTAATTTTATTTTAATTGCTACTTAGTTTGTCTAATTAAATAAATATTTTTAATTGAATGATATAATTCGTAGAATAATTGTACTAGTGGACGAAAATGTAAAAATAAAAAGTATATGGGTAGTATTAAATAGGTAAAAGTATATAGATTTATTTGGTGAAATAAATAATTAATAATAAAGTAATAGAAAATAAATATTTTTGAATTTATCTATCTAAAATAGAGGTTCCGTTAAAAAATAAGTGTATAAAATAAAAATAATAAGTTTTTTTTTCGCTTTAGATAATAAAAGGCATTTCATGCATACAATAAATAATTTGACATTTAAATGAAAGAGAAAACGGTTTTTTATTTATTAAATTTTATAATTTTCATTTGCTTAATGGATTTTTATTTTTGTTATAGTAAATAAATTATAAATAAAACATGAGAGAGTATATAAATTTCGTTAATAAATGGTTTTTAATGGTTACTAAAGTCTAATTTGTTTAGAAACCATAACAAACAGAGTTAAAAATACTGTTGCATTTTTGACCAAATTACCACATTAATCTAATTAATTAATTAATCCCAAATTAATCAACTCTTCAAGAAGAATGACAGCATACGAAATTATCCAGAAGAATATTCTGGATAAGGAGACAACCAAAATTATATTTCAAAAAAGAAAAATGAAAAATAAAACAATACGAAGTTTTCTTCTTATTGATTTAATATATAAACCAGAAAATTTTGCACATTTAATATTTTCATCATCAAAATTATTAATTTTTGAAGTTACTTGTTAAATTGAAGTGTTTAATTAATTTAAATTTATTTTATAAAGATCATTAAAAAAAAGAATATTTAATATCTTATATTATGTGGAAATTAGTTAACAAATTTCCTGAAATTACAATAAATGATTTGACTGGAAATTGTAGTATTGTCAAATATAACAAACACAAGAGTACTAGAAACTGACAATTCAGACTCATAATGCTTATAAAAACATACCAACATTTAATGATTTATCTTTAACAATTTCTAATTTCCTACGTCATAAAAATAATATAGTCAAGGTCATTAGTCCATGTAAATAAAATTCCAATTTTGCAACTATCTCTACAATCAATTTTTGGATTGTGATCACCACAAACTCCTATATATTCATCCCACCGTTCAATTCTGTTTCCACCAATAACCAAAACCATGGGGAGACTGAATATTAGTCTAACCTTGTGCATTCTGTTCTTAGCATTTCTTGCAGCTCGAGTTCATTCCCAAAGTGCTTCCAATGTGAGAGCAACCTACCATATTTACAATCCTTCAGCCATTGGATGGGACTATAATAGAGCTAGTGTTTATTGTGCTACTTGGGATGCCAACAAGCCTCTTGCTTGGCGTCGGAGGTATGGTTGGACCGCCTTCTGCGGACCGGCCGGACCTAGAGGTCAAGCTTCCTGCGGCAGATGTTTAAGGGTATGTATGAGTTTTAGAAACTATATTTATATGAAATTGGTTGGTCTTTTTATGAACTTTTTACGTCACTACTATATGAGACCATTTAACCAATAATTACTTTTTGGTGTAATAATAATATAAGTAAATAATGTTACTTTTGTTTTTTTTATAGAAAAATAATAACACTAATTTTTTATTAGGCGAAAAATTTCCAAATTTTAATTAATCATAATAAAGAAACTATTTGTTGCGTGCAGGTGACAAATACAGCAACAGGAGCTGCAACAACTGTAAGAATAGTAGACCAGTGTAGCAATGGAGGATTGGACTTGGAAGAAGGAGTTTTCAGGAGCATAGACACCAATGGACAAGGGATTGCTCGAGGCAACCTTAATGTCAACTACCAGTTCGTTAACTGCAATGATTAAACCAATTAATGTTGTATTAATTGGTTCGTTATAAGTACGAGAGGTTAAAATAAGATTCTCTTTGTTTGGTAGAGAATTATTTTAATAAAGAAAACCTTCTGGTTGTAATCTCAAGTTCTTGAGCCAAATATAACTATTTCATTATTTATTAGTATATTTATGCTGAGTAAGCTAATATCTGCGATTTCCAATTTCCATTTTCAGGGAAAAATAACTTAATTATTTATTTTATTTTTTTATAAATGGTCCATTTAAAAAAAAATTGCATATTTTACTTCAAAATTTAGTACGTTTTTCAAAATTGCCCTCCAAAATCGCCACTGCTTTGGTCGGTTGAATATCTAACAAATTGCTGATTAAGAAGAAATACAGTGGTTAAGTTGAATAAAAAAAAAAAAAACCCTGTTGCATTTTTGACTAAGTTACCACATTAAATTAAATTAATGCTAAATTAATTAATCATTAAGTGCAATATCAACAAGTAAAAAGTAAGAAAATCAGGTTCAATTCCAATGAAGTAAAAAATAAATAAAATTTTAGATCAGGTTCTATTCCTTAGTCTTATTCAGAAATTTTCCAGATAATATATCATCATCATATTATTTACTTTATAATTACTTGGTAAATTGAAGAGTTAAAATTAATAATTATTTTTTATGAAAATCTATGTCCATTTTTTATGATGATTGTAAAACCTACAAAGCAGCAAAAAGGTAATGTTTGGGTAGAAAATGAAAATTCGTGTTGGCATTCTCAAATAATACAAATTTTTACCTTTCATAGATGAACTGTTAATATTTTCTAACAGCAACGTAAAGTTTAGTAGAGATCAAAATTATAGTGTTAATTTTTCCATTCATTTTTTGAGCATGAATATGAGTAATTTTGGTGTATTTTCCTAAATAATAAATGTATTAATTTTTATTAAAAATAATTATTAGCAGAGTATTATTATTATTATTATTTGATTTTTTTTTTAATATTTAGTAGAGTATGTTTTATTTTATTATTATTATTATTATTATTATTATTTTGACAAAAGTATGTTTTAACTTTCTTCCAAAAGAAAGATGTCAAGAATTAATAACAGATATTTATTTCCCTCTTAAACACTTTCTAATTTGCTACGCAAAGAGGAGGATAATAGTGAAGGTCATCATTTTAAGTCTGTCCAAAATTTGCATAAAACTAGTCCTATAAATTCATCCAATGCCATTCAATTCTTTTCCACCAAAATAAATAAATAAATAAATAAATTTAAAAAAAAAAAAAAAAACCCGAAACCAAAACCATGGGGAGGCCAAATATTAGCGTAATCTATTGCATTGTGTTCTTAGCATTTCTTGCAGCCAAAACCCTTTCTCAAAGTGCTACAAATGTTAGAGCAACTTATAATTCCTCGAATCCAGTAACAATCGGATGGGACTATATTAAAGCAAGTGTTTATTGTGCAATTTGGGACGCCAACAAACCTCTTGCTTGGTGCTCCAAGTACAGTGGACCGCTTTCTGCGGACCAACTGGACAAGCATCCTGTGGCCTGTGGCAGATGCTTAAGGGTAAGAAATTAAGAGTTTTTGAGTTGTTGGGCGTGTGTTCTAGACGCTAAAAATGCTATATAAACCTACGAGTTATCTCAAAAGAGAACTTGCTGGTTGTAACCTCAAGTTCTTCTGTGAAGAATAAATAAATACATGTGCTATTATGGATACAGATCTCATCCATTTGGCTTTGTAAAAACAAACAGCATCTTGCAAGTAACCAGTGAAATGACAAAACCAAAGCTAGCACAAAAATTCTTTGTTCTTCGGTGCTTGACAAGCATGTATCAATTGCCATATCTACTGAAATAAAGTACTTTCTCAAGACAACCATTATTAGAATTTCTGGAAATAAATGAAGTAGGAGAAGGAATACACAATTTCATGGTCATAGTGTCTAGACCGAATGTGTCTCCCTCTCACACAATGTACTGCCTGATCCTTATCTGTCACAAATATATTTAGAATCATATGAAATGACAAGTTGCTCTAAATCACTTATGAATTTATAGTCGGAGCGATATTGAAAACATAAGCTAGAAAATGGATTTGTAACTCATGCACAAACCAAATAAAGGAACTGATTCATTTACTGAATACAAAATGTTCAAAACTTAAAACTTTTAAGGTTAAACTAATACGAAAACAGAAACCCAATTATCATGAGTTCCATTGATTCTAAGATCATGTAAAGGACAACCAAACAAGTACAGCAATCACCAAAAGTTTATAATTGTGAACCCTCTCAGGAAAAAAAAAAAACAACTAGTTCAAGCTAGTACAGAAACAAAATGCACCTTGTCAAACAAATTCATCTCCGATTTGAATCTACCTGACAGTGACAATGTCATCAATCTTCAAAATCATCCGCACACACTCAGTTGCTAGTGTAATTGCACTTGTGCTCACAAGCAGTGGCTGCACCACATTCTCCTCCAAGATATTTGTAATCTGCCCCTTCCTGACATTGATGCCAGCATTGATCTCCCCCTGAGCATGTCTGTTCCTCAGCTCAGTAACAATTGCAATGGGATTCAAGCCAGCGTTCTCCGCCAAAGTATAAGGTATAACCTCAAGTGCTTCTGCAAAAGACTTCACACAGTACCCTTCCATTCCATGCAGTACCTTCGCCCATGCTCCAAGCTGCCTGGACAGCTCAATCTCCGGAGCCCCACCGCCAGCAATCAAAAATCGCTTATTCACCAAACATCTAACCACACATAACGCATCATGCAAGCTCCGATCTGCCTCATCAAGAACTAGCTGGTTGGATCCACGAACAAGCACTGTAGTAGTTCTTCCCATATTTTTAATCCCTGTAATCTTCACAATCTTGCCGTCCCCAAGTGAAGCCTCTTCAACAAGGTCTGCATACCCTAACTTCTCCTCCTTGAAATGCTCAATATTTGCAATAGGCAAGCAATTCAAGGTCTTAGTTATGAACTCAATCTCATCTCTCTCCACATCCTTAACCACCAAAATCTTAGCTTTAGCCAAGTAATGCAGAGACAAATCTGTGACAGCATCTCGCAGAATACTCTTTTGAATCAATAATACATTACAACCAGCAGCCTTAATCTTCTTAATCATGCCCAAAATGTAATTTCTCTCTTCCTTTAAAATTCTATCCATTTGGGTATAATCAGACACTACAATGCTCTGCTCTATATCAGTCTTAGGAGGGGAAATCTGGAATTGAATCACTGCAATCTTCGCATTCTCAACGCGTGTTGGTCCGCCAGCTGCATGGCTAACTTTCTTATCAAAGACTAAACCTTTAACCAACTCAGTATCATCAACAGTCCCGCCTAATTTCTTCACTATTCTAACATCTCTCAGGTCTACCATATCAGGCTTGGCAGGATCCACTACAGAGAGAACCGAATCTACAGCTAATGGAGCTAGAAGAGTAGAATACTGACTCACGACTTTACTATTCAATGAAGTACTAGCAGATTTAATTAGGGATTCACGGTCCGATAATTCCACAGGGACAGCCATGGCAGTTAATACATCGATAGCTTTAATAGAAACTTTATGAAGAGAATCAGAAATTACCGTGGGGTGGATTCCACAGGAAAGAAGCGAGAGACACTGCTTCAAAAGAGCACCGGCGATAACAACGACAGTGGTAGTACCATCGCCAGCAGCAGAATCCTGTGACTTGGAAAGCTCGACGAGCATTTTCGCGGCGGGCTGGAGCACCTCCATTTTGTTAAGAATGGTAGCGCCGTCATTGGTGATGATAACTTCGCCACTGGCGGTGGAAATCATTTTGTCCATTCCTTTCGGTCCAAGACTGGTTCGAACGGCGTCGGCAACGGCACGGGCAGCCACGATGTTGGCGTGACGGATGTCCTCTTTGCGCTTATTGTCGACATAGGATTCAGTTTTTGAGGATCTGGGCTGAGGGACTGCCAGTGTTGCCATTGGAAATTGCAGGATCGAAAAGTGGAAGAGAAAGCCCTAAACCCTAAACAGAGAAATGAGTAGCAGAGTTGCTGGAGACTTCTGTAAATCCACCTTTAATTTTACATGAATATAAGGGTTATTATTTATATATGGACAAATACTATTTGGTCTTCTAATTTGATTAGCCTTTTCTTGAAATTATATTCTAATTACTCATCTCTATTATTTTGTCAAATGGCAAATTTTTCAAACAAATCCTGATTTTTTAATTAAAAATTAATTTTAGTAGGTTAATTTAGCTTTTGAATTTTAGATGACTTCCCCTCTTTATATTTTTCTTTTCACTCTTCTATATTATAACTACTCACTTCTTCATTCAATTTTTTTACTCAATTATTCTTTATTATTTTATTTACATTTTATTAATTTTCTAATTATATCATTTAAATAATATTCTCAAATTAATTCTTCATTTTTTAAATTTAAATTCCTCTTTCCAAACATTTTATTTCATTGAAGTTAGGTCTTTATATAATTATTTTTATACTTTTTGTTAATATTAATTTTATTTTCTTAATTAAAAAATAATTCTATAATTAGTACTTTTATTTATAAAACTACTTTTTTAATAAAAATAAAAAAATGAAATATGAATTGCAAATATATATTCCATATTCTTTTTATATGTGCGATTCAAATATGGAATATATATTTGTAATAAAATTCCATATTTGAATTAAGTATAAATATTAGTGTTCTATCAATGGAGTTGACATGCAGCATATTTATCTATCAACATTTGATTTTTTCTTCTTTATATGTGTTTTTTATGTCACAAATTTTTTAAAAATATAATATTCAGAAATATTATATTAAATAATCAAATTTTTTATTTACCAATTTTTTTATTTAAAATTAATTATTTTATCAATTATCTACTATTATATTTCTAATTTCTCGCCAATTATAATTATTTTATATGTCAAATATTATAGGCAAAATTTTCTTTTGAAAAGAAGATTAATATTTATTTATTAAGAAAAACATTATGACATTTATATTACTTATGTTACCTAAATTATAAAATACTACTATGTTATAAGTAAAAAAATTTTACTTAGTTCAACATTACTTTCATATGCTAAACCAATTCAATTAATTATGCTACAGATATGTGTTACAGTACAAAACTGTAATCAAATTTTGTAGATGGATAATGATAGTAGTAATAATAATAATAATAATAATAATTAATAGTGCAATTAAGGAAATAAACAAAAACATAAGCATTCATAGAAAGAGGCAGTTTGAATTATGCCATTCTAATTTACAAATTATATTCTACAAATGTTTAAAGGGACAAAGCCGAGTCATCATCTTCCTCGAGGCTTGAAGTATAAATAGTGTAGAAAGACCAAATCAAACCAAACACACCAAGAAGAATCCAACCAAGAAGGTTGTTACTTAATCCAAATGGAAGTCCTGTCCCTTCTGTGCTCATTCTTTCATCTACCAATGCCATGGCTGGACTTGTGCTTGCTGCTATTGCTGCTGCACTCGCTGCTGCCATTACTGAACCAACCATGCACATCTTATTTCTTCCCTCTTCTTTCTCTGCACTGCACCTTACTTTGGACCCTCTTCTTGTCATTTGTGGCAACCCTGTTCACCATTTATCAATGTAATCAGCGGGAATCGAAATCGAAACCTTCAAATGTTACTATCTCCTTACAAATATTAGTGTACATAATCAAAGCCGAGAACTTCAAATATCGGAACGAGATCAATAATCAAATAGCTGTATTTTCATCGTATTATGAAGTTTTTTCTTGAAATTCAATGATTTTCAACTAAAATTATAATATTACTACATAAATACTTTATCATACATTGATTAATTAATATTAAACTGAAAATTTATACTGATCTGACAAAGAAAAGAGTGATGGCTTACCAAGAACAGGAGTAGACTGAACCCTGGTCACTCCCCTGAAGCTTGCAGGTGGCAAAATTGTTGCCAATTTGGCGGATGAAATGGAGGCCATTTTCCAGATAGGCTAATGAAAATTTGAGAATGTGGTGAATGTTTTGGAGATTATTGCAATTGAAACCTTGTAATTATAGTATATAAAAGAAAAAAGATTATATTTATTGGACCAAAGGCGTAGAGGGATAACAGCCATAAATTGTATATCCTAATCTTTTAAGGACCAATCTAGCTCATACATGTGGCATGACATCTTATACAGAGAAGTTGATAGATGGAGAGAGTACGGATATTTACTGTATTGAATGTCCCGAACCCGATTAGTCAAAAATATTCAGATTAATTTATGGGCCTGTCTTTAGGGCCAACTGAAAGGACCGCTACCTTAAACAGGCTGTAGCCCAGCCCATGTCACGAAAGAATGAAAAGCAGCCGATAGCCGAAATCTTAATTTATTTTGTCTCTATAATATAATTTTAGACAAATTTAGTGGAAATGTATATAAATGATAGTTGTCCTAAAAAGAGATAACTGACTAAAAAAACAGAGCAATTTTAAATACTGTAGAAACTATAAGCGGGTGTGAACTGAATTAAGCAAGGTATTTATATTAATTTTAACCTCATAATTTTTAATACAAAATTAAATTTCATTTTATACATAATATAAAAGATTAAAATAAATGAAAATTCATAAGCAAAAGTCATGGGTCAATGATGAAATTTAGTTTGGAACTGAAATTAGAGAAGACGACGACCTTACCTTACACGGTCGACACGTTAGAGGCAAGAGACATTGACAAATTGACATGAGAATGGAGAGCACAGGTTAAGAAGGAAAGCACGTAGCGGCGCACATTATCCCAGCTCACTGGAGAAGCAAGCAGGTCCTCAACAAATAGTCATAATCTCCATAACCAAAAGATTAAACGCACGAATTCGGCGTGTTGCGCATTTACACGATTCACTTCAACTTTCACGACAACTATAACAATACCAACAACATCAAAGGGCCATCCTCTTTTCATGTCCTAAAATCCCACAAAACCTCGCGCCTTCTTTTTAACTATTCTTCAACCTTCAGATTCTTCGTCTCGTATTTAGATCTTTTCTTGTTTTTTCCCCGATTACCCTCCTTTTGTTTTCTAGAGTTTCTTTTGCGGTGTAATGTAGTTTCGAGGTTCAGAGATGGCGGGACAGGTGGTGAAAGTCAAGAGGGATATAATAGAGGCATGCATGACATGTCCTCTTTGTAAGAAGTTGTTAAGGGATGCTACTACTATTTCTTTGTGTCTCCATACGTGTAAGTTTTTATTCGCTCTTTGATTTTTTAGTAGGTCCGGATTTCTTATTTGATCTGGTTGGATGCTGTAAATTGTGTTCTGCGATCTGGGTTGTTCTTGTTCGGTGCTTTTATGATCTGGGTTTTCATTTTTTTTTGTTTCTAATTTATCAATTTCATTTCTTTTCATGTCTTGTTCTTTGCAATTTGATAAAAAAATTGTGTTTTTCAATTCGAATGGGCTTGCTCTTATTTAACAATTTATGAATTGTATTATTTTGTTGTAATGATTCAGTTATTGGTTGTTTACGTATTATACTTGCTGTTTGCATGTGTATATTGAGTTTGAGACATTGTTTTTATGTATCTTACGTCCTTCGTTTCATTGATGATTCTGGTTCGATCTTTGTACATTTCATGGGCAATATGGCTATCTTTCTCTAATGCGGAGACTGGAAATATAATATATGGTCTAGTATAAGAAATCCTATAGTCAAATGAAGAATTTACAAATATCATGTACCTTTTGACTCTGAATGATGTAGTTTTTAACAGCATCTCTAGCTATTGGTGGTAACTTCTTGAAACCAAATTTATCGTCCTCCTACATGGTTTTTGTGATTCTTTTCCAGCAATGTGTAGTATTTTCTCCTTTTTGAATCTGTTTCTAATTCATTGACTTTGAAATCCAATCCAGTCTGCAGAAAATGCATATATGAAAGGCTATCAGATGAAGAAGTAGATTGCTGTCCTGTTTGCAATATTGATCTCGGCTGCTTGCCTGTGGAGAAGCTGAGGTTTGTTGTTTATATAAGAGCCAAGCTGTACGCATGCATGTTTAAGGCACATTCTTTATTATCAGAACTCGTATATTAGCAAGTATATCATTTTGTTCCAAATTTAAGGCTTTTATATGTTGCTAATTTGTTTAGCTGTTGGCTCCTATATATATAGTAAAGGCCTTTGCCCTTGAACCCAAACACTCCCTTATCTTTTCTTCCCCTCTTGTGTTCTAGTCGTCGTGCTTGATTAGTTCCCTTTTCCCCTTTTTAGAAGTTAGCACAATTAACCACTGCTTTTTCTTAGCTCTCGATTATTGTTCTTTTATTTATTACACTAGTTCCTTGTACCATATTCCATGTTCTTAAACTGCTCCTGATGGCAATTTTTTTACACAATAGTGGTGGGTAGCCATTTATATACTAGCTTTGGTTACGACACTCTGATTTATTGTTCTTGCATGTCCTCAAAGCTTCCCTGCAGCACCTAATATGTTAAATTCTAGAGTATCCTCTCATTTATCTGACTCTGCATTACTATACTGCGTTGTTCACTAAACTAGTTTATCTTTTTTTTTTTTTTTTCTCATTTATGACAAAAATTATTCCTATTTTTATATATGGATCGCTCATGGTTTTGTGCTCTTACATTGATATTATTCAGGCCAGACCATAACTTGCAAGATATAAGGGCCAAAATATTTCCTTTTAAAAGAAGAAAAATTAGGGCCCCTGAAGCTATGCCTTCAGTTGCTTTGCCAGCAAAACGAAAGGAAAGATCATTATCATCATTAGTGGTTAGCACTCCCAAAGTGCCAATGCAAACTGGCTTCACAGGAAGGAGATCTAAAGCTAGTGCAAGAAAGGCTGCTGCTTCACGACGCAGTTTTATGGTTGATGAATCCAATAAGAAAGAAGATTCTGCAGAAGATAATCCAATGAGCTCAAGCTCTCCTGACTCTCCTCCTATCAAGACTGTGCAAAATAAAAGGCAGGTAAAGGAAACAGGACTTTCTTCTTTGTGCTTGAATTACTTGAAATTCAAATTTTTTTTTTTTTTTGTGGCCTCAAATTCCAGCTTAACATGCCTTGTCTGTATTAACATTTTTTCTCCTTATGAAATTGGTTCAGGATTCTTCTTTGGCTGACTCTTTATATACACAAAGGCATGCGGAAGAACAAGAAGATGATGTAGAAATAATAGAAGGGAAAACTGATTTGTGGACTCCCTTAAATTGTCTCGTTGAAGCTGCAAACAGAAGCAAATCCTCTAAATCAAATTCACAAGGCTTATCTCATGCCAAATCAGATCTGCTTGGTGCACCTGATTGTGAATTTCAGTCACCCAGAACAAAGTCCAGAGCTGGATCGCCCAATGGCTATGTCAGTGAAGTCTATATGTCTAAAACTAAAAATAAGGAGTATGGGCAGAAGATGAAAGTCCATGATGATAAAAACGGAGAAAATTCACTTCACGCATCAGGAAAGCGTAGAAGAATAACTTCATCAAGAAAAAGGTTGGCTATGTCTGAAGAGTTTGGCCCTTCATCACAACTCGTAGTAGAGGCTGGGGGTGTTAAAAATAGTAGAAGAACTTGTCCAATTTGGTTCTCATTGAAGGCTCATGAAGAAATGTAAGTTCCTTTATATATCTGTGTTCATATGTGCATGCATGCGCACGTGAATGTATCCATTATAACTAAGTTTTGATTCTTAATAATTAATTGGAAGCTTGTGAAATGATTAATTCTGATTTATGGTTAATAATACCCTTCAGGAAGGGAGATGCCTACTTGCCGCAGATATCAGCAGGTTTCCTGAGGATTAAGTAAGTTCCCTATTCATATTACCTGGAAAAAATTTATTTTATTGTAGTAATATTCAGTGGAATTCGTTTCTTTTCCCCTGAATCCTGATAGTTGAGCCTCCATAATCCAATGTAAATTTTTGCTGTTTGATGTTTCCATCATGTTCTAAGATTGTTTCATCATACAACTGAACTTTGATCAAAGTATAAATGAATTCAGCTGGAAGCCTAAACCACGTTGTGAAGAATTCCTGTGCCTCCATAAAAATTTAAACTTTTGTTATGAATTTTTAAATTGTCATCTAAGCCTTGAGGAAATGAATGTTCCTATACTATTCGCGCATATCAAATACCATTTTGATTTGAAATCTAGGCTTATTCTGTAATTTGAGATTATGTTTCATTTTTTTTCTGAAACACTAGTTTTATTGTTAAGTGAGATTCCTATATGCAATTTTTATGGTTAGTCTTGTTGAACTACCCAATCCATCAGGAAGGGTGATAAATATCTTCCATACTTGAGGTAACTTTTTTTTTTTTTATCTTTTGCCACCTTCAAGATCCTATGCATGGTTTATGAGATTCACATGATTTTTTTCTGCTTGCTATATTTTACACCATAAGGAATGAAAATTATAGATAAGCTTTAAGATGTTTATTCTCTCTTAAACAAAATGAAGACACAAATGACATGTACAACTACAAGTTCTGGGCATTTAATGGAATTTGGTACAAGGAGATGTCAATTGCTGGAGAACATGTTCTTTCTATTGTAATTTATAATTGTCAGTTATCAGGTTAAGTCAGAACATTTATGATTCAGGGCTTCTTAATAGGCTACATTGTTTTCTGAATAAAGGCTTTTAATTATGCAAAGCTACTATTCCTAAACACAATCCTCTAAATATATAGGGAAAGATTGCAGTTTTGGAATAAAGAAACTTCAAAATATTGGTGACCTAGAAAAAAATGGAGTGCTCGTGTAATGCTTTCAGAAAGATTTTGGGGTTTTTTTCTTTTTATTTCAGGAAGATACCGAAGTGCAGCAAACTTATTAATTTTCACTGCAGTGCACTATCTACAAGATAGTACAACCATGAGATTCAAGGACTTTGTTTTGTCCACGTCATCCAAATTATAAATTTTTACCTTTCTTTGGTATACTTAACTGCTCCAATTATTCTCTGTCTTGTTTAGCATTCAGTTTATGAGAAACCTATGACTAATGACTTGGAAATTGTTTTGCAAATGCTTAATTATGTTCTACTGACTGCTTCCTTTTCTGATCATAGGGATGGTAAAATGCCTGTGTCATTCATTCGCAAGTATCTTGCAAAAAAACTGGATCTTATGAGCGAGGACGAGGTGAGTTCATCTTTATTGCCCTTCACTGTTCTTGTCTAACCTGTGATCAGCATTTTGTTGAAATGAATATTTTTCAGAAACTTCAGAGTAGAGAAATAATGTTACAGGTTATTCATTCATATTGCATCCATTGCTAGCAGGAACTGACTACTTCTGAAACTCATCTTGGTTGTTGCTGTTTCTGCTTTTACCTTGAACAGGTTGAATTAGAGTGCCGAGGTGAGCCACTGCCTCTAACGTTGCAATTACACAACTTGGTAGACTTGTGGTATCAGAGATGCTCGTTGAGAAGGCTACCGGCACTGGTGGGTTCCTCAGCCAAGGACTTCATAATGGTACTAAAATACTATCGAAAAATTCAAGCTTCTTAAAATAGTTACAAAATCTAAATTTGTAGTTTTGATCAATTTATATATGTCGAGTTAGCGGAACATGTCGGATCTTGAGAAGCAAAAGCTGTGTATTTGCTCCGACTGTAGGATCCATCAGTGATATAATAGGATCACGTGCATGTGATTACATGTATGATTTAATTTATTTTATTGGTTGCTCACATCATTTACATTTACAGATTGTATTTTCTATGTATCATTTGTTTCTTTAAATCAAGTTAATTTTTGTTCATTAGCCAAGTGGCTCTGCCAATTGCAATTTCTTCAAAACTGGTCAAGATGCTTTCATTTATGTAACTTGAACTATTAAAAGGGAATTAAGGGTTAACATTACATATAATATATAATGACTATTTAAATATGTAAAATTACCTTGAATGGATGGTATTAGACATGGCACGGGTCCAACGGAACGGCTAGGGGGAAAATTGAACTTTAACTGGTTCGTTGGCCCGTTGGGCCACTGAACCGCTAGCCATGGCGGATCGGTTAACCGGCGAGTTGCCAGCGGTTAACTGGTGGTTCGGCCGGTTATTTAAAAAAAACGATTAACCGGCAGTTCAAATGTACGATTTAGACGGTTCGTTCACGGTTCCGGTTCAATACGGCCGGTTATTTAAAAAAAACGATTAACCGGCAGTTCAAATGTACGATTTAGACGGTTCGCTCATGGTTCCGGTTCAATACGGTATACGGTTCGAAAATAGCTTGACGTTAATAGGACCGTTCCCCTAACGGTTCCGGTTATGGTATAAACAGTTCCGGTTTGATGACGGATCAGACGGTTAACCGTCAGGCCAAACGGACCTAATTGTCCCGTGGCCATATCTAGATGGTATTGGTGTTGGTATATCACAAAGTACCACAAATAATGCTATTTTTTTTTCTTTTTTTTAATACATGCTATTTTTTTTTCTTTTTTTTAATACAATGATTGATTGTTCGACGTATATACTATTAGTTAGACTTAACTACTATTATTTAGACTGAGCTACACTATGGACCAATTTGACTTGTTGGAGTTGTCGATTTGGAAAATCTAAGTCTTGGAGTTGTCAATTCGGAATTTGAGTTTGAATGGTGGCGAAACCATGAAAAGTCGGAACAAAATCGTGGAGTGAAACTGAATTAGAATGAAATTGTGGAATGGCAATTTGACGTTTGGATCATTAACTGATGTTGAACTGCTCGGAATCTTGTCTAAACCGAGTAACCAACATGAACCATGTATTAAGGTTTGAACTGACTTGATCGGAACCATTAATTGTTGGTTCACCGTTAGAGAAAAAATTAACGTGGCTACCATGATTTAATTAAACCGGTTAACTCTTGATCTTTGTTTTTACAATGTTGCCCTTCACATGATACAACTGTACAAGGTTAAAATTGGAAAGACGAAAAAGATATATTAGTAATTTAACAGGCATGACAAAAATGCAACAAGGGCATCGAAACGAAACGTCATCGTGTAGGCGTAGAGTGTGGATGTCTGAGTGTCTACATATTTGAGGTTGTCCTGAAAGTCGCAATCTTTCTTCGCTTCTCCGGGAAATTACAAAGGCGAAGATGCAACAGGTAACAGAAAACCCTAATGATATCCCTCTGTTCTTTCTTTCTACTATGTTTGATAGATGCGAGAAAAAATTATATTTCTTTATAAATTGTATGGAACGTGAAGGGTGGGGGATCTGAGACGGAGGTGACTTGGGACGATCAGCAAAATATCAACAAATTTGGCAGATTAAATAACAGATTTCACGACCTCGAAGAAGAAATTAAGATTGCCAAGGTACTTACCTTGTACTTTCTGCTGCTTTGATTAATTTAGGTTTTGTGATTTGAACATGACTTTAGTTTGATGGGTATTGTTCTTTTTTTAAATTTGAGACTCAGAAAAGGGTTCGGCAGTGAGCTGATTGAATTCATTTTATACTTAGTTCATAGCTTAATTTTCCTTGATTTAACCAGTGCACTGAAATGCTATCAAATGGTGGATTGTAGTTCTTTTGGTTCTGTAATCATGAAAATGCAAGTTGAAAGTAAGATAGATAGGTTTGTGCTTGTGATTTGGTTTTGGCGGTGACTGGAGATTTTGATCAAGTTATTGTCTTTTGCATATTGAGTTTCAATTTGGTCGATTTTATTGTTAGAATCTGCCTGTATCAAATGCCTTTTTTCTTTGCTTCAGGAAACAAATGAAAACCTCGAGGATGCAAGCAATGAATTGATTCTCACCGATGAGGATGTAGTTCGTTTCCAAATAGGAGAAGTGTTTGCTCATGTTCCAAAGGAAGAAGTTGAGACCAGGATAGAAGAGATGAAAGAGGTAACCAGCAAAAACTTAGAAAAACTCGAGGAAGAGAAGGATGCTATCCTTGCACAAATGGCTGAATTAAAGAAGATTTTGTATGGAAAATTTGGGGACTCTATCAACCTAGAGGAAGATTAATAGGGTTAGGTTCTTATCTCTTTCTTATAAATTTGCAATGTTGTTGTCTGAGGAAATTTGGCTTTTCCTTCTCTCTTTCCTTGGATTGCTCAGTTCTGGTAAATTCTGGGTGTACACCTCTTTGATCATAGAAATTTAATGGTTGTTTGTCAATCTGGTTTCTTCGTATGATGATGTTTTCTTTTCTTTCCCTCGTTTTGTTTGATGCCAATCTCACGAAACTCTGCTGTGTTTTAGGCTCTATTTGCTAATTGCTCTTGAGAAAAATATTATTTTGCATTCTCTTCAAGTAATTTACACTGATTATTTGCGTATCCAAATTATAAAATGTGATTGAAAACTACAAGTGTTAATTAATCCAACAAGTTAGTCTGTTTGATCATAAGAACACGTCGTTTCCTTCCGATCCAAGTCATCCATAGAGGATCGCTTGAAACAACTTTGTATCCAGCTTTTGTATACAATGTTCTAGCACCCGTATCATCTTCATATGCTCTGAGGGCAAGATACTTGAAACTCCATACGATGGATAGGGCATCACAGGCTTTTAACAATGCACTTCCTATTTTTTGTCTCCTGTTCATTAAAGTACAAAACTTTTTAGTCATAAATTTCTCTATATTTAGAAACTATCTCCAAACTTTTATATGCTCTCATTTTATACAAAATAGGATAGAAACAGAAACCTGAAAGCTTTGGAAACAGCTATTCCTGAAACATAAAGATACTCCTCTGCTCCTCTGAGATGTTGCAGAACATCTTCCTCTCTAGATGCTGTGACATCCACAATTCCCACTAGTTTATTATTCCCTTGTGAAGCTGCTGCCTCAGGCTCAGCTACCAAACACGCATATCTGTTTAAACTTTCAAGTTAATCACCATGTGCTCTGTTGTAGTATCAGCTAAATCACCAATTTCACCTATCAAAATATTAAGAAAATATGTAAATGTTTTAAATTCCTTTTCCTCTTTCAACTTTGGAAAGCTTGATGTACGTGAATGTGTCAAAATAGAATTTTTCCATCCTTTCCAAATGAAAGTTTCAATCTTTCTTTAATAAGACCAATTGTTCCCAAAATAGCATTTCAGTTAGATCAATGATTAAGGTTACCTGTCCGGAGGTGAGTTCCTTAGTTTATAAAGAAGCCCAGAAAGCACTTCAGCCTGTAATTTTTATTTTTTGCATGTACAAAAAGAATCAGTATTCAAACTAAATATGAATTCTTTGTCAAGAATTTATAATAAAAGAAATAAAAACCTTAAAGAACTGGAAAAATATTTCATCAAAAATGGCAGCAGGAGTATGGAAAGCTTCAGCTTGAATTTGTGCAACTTCTCTCATTTCTTGTGGATCCATAGCCAATTTCCTTACTTTCCATCCAAAATCACTAACCAAATAATCAAACTTCTCTTCTCTGTCTTCTTCATAGTTTCTAACTACTCTGTCGTTTATCAGAATTTGATCAGCAGTCGATGAGGTTGAAGAAGCACTGCAGCACTGGACTTTACTTCCCTTGCTGCTAAATACACCTCGTTTCAGGCCAACATGTCTCCAGTTTCCTTTGCATGCATATAGAGATCTTGAGTTTGTACCTTTAGAAATGTGAAAGTTGCAGGGTAACATATGATGAGCCATTTTAACAGTTAACTTACTCAAGACAGAGTGCTGAAAAGAAGGAAGAAGAAGAAAAGTAAGGTTTTTTATACTATGATTGATTGGTTACAACTGCTTGTTTGCTTCGAACCATACGTATTATATGCCACGTGGAAATATTTCAGCCTAACGTGTTTCTTAATTTGCACAATTATTGTCGTCACTGTGTGATAAAGATTATGGTTTTGAGTTTCATACCTTCGATTCTCGTTAAAATATCTCCATGTCAAATTGTTTGGTTTAAAGATATCTTTATAAATAGTTAAAATTCTAAAAATTATCTTAATAAACCAAAAAAAAAAAAAAAAAAAAAGTTAAGACTTGTTACCGAACCGCAAGCTATGAAAAAAAAAAACCAATTTTGAAGAGGATAAAATTAATTCCTACCGTTAACTGAAGCATAAATTAATCCAACAATATCCCAAATTAAATTGTTGTTTAGGATTGGAGACAAACGAGATCTATGGCTGTGGCATCAGAATTAGCTGGGGATTTATCAATGATAGATAGGCAAGTGTTGGGCTATTCCATTTCGAAAGACCAGGACAACTTCGTTCAAGCCAACCTGTTTTCACTTGTTATTTCTTCACATTGTTTTCAATTTTGTTGCGATAAAATCGATTTTAAATTTTCAAATTTTGGGTGAATTATGGCAAATGGCCACAACATAACAAACCAAATTGAGTCCAAAATTTGAACATTTTGGAGGGAATCTGTTCTAAAATGCTATCAACTCAACATTGATGTCAGAGGAATATCATTGGCAGCCAAGTTCAGATCAATTAACTTATATGTCTGCTAGCTTTGCAGGATCTAATCTTCGAAAAGGTTCAATGATTCCTAACAATACTAAGTTTGCAGCTTGATATGCAACCTTGAACCACCAGCAGCAAAAGCAAACTATTAAAACCACAAATAACAAAGCACCAGGTGCATATTGATAGCGTATGATGAGTGGAAAAACGATTTGATCGATGGGTCAGGGAACATCATCAAAGATTATACTCAATAACAAAGTTGATCTCAATTCAAGATTCAGTTTCTTGAATATAAGTAAGCTTGAGAAAAAAATATCAGGTTTTGACAGTTATAAGGAACTAAAGCAGCTGCCCAGGGCTATAAGAGTTAGCACAGATGTCTTAAACACATAGTAACTTACTTCCTTGGGTAAATGAAAGCATTAGCGATATAAGGTATATAAAATGTTAAACCATAAGTGAAGAGAATTCTTCTTTTCTCTGGCCTAATGGTCAATATTCCATATCATGAATACCGTAAGTGATCAGTTCAACTGTTACGAGAGTTCAATGGTTGCCCTAAATATGCATTCTTAAGTTACTGAAGATCAATCAATATATTGAATAAACTTGTACCAAGAAGATTAAACAAATGTAATGTAGCTACGTTAGACATGCCCCAATATACTAACAACAGAAAGGAGAATCTTTCAAATTGATAAAATTCAATGATCCAAATAGTACGAAAATAAGGGGGAAACTATATATTTTTCCATTAACAGTGAACTAAAACTATCATATTAGCAACAACATCAAATGTCTGAAACAAAGTTAATTCTAGAGGTAAGAATTAGAAGGGAAAAAAGAAAGAATAGAAGGGCATAACCTTCTTTGAAGATGCAACCAATGACATATCCCCAATTCAATCTTAAAGAATTGCAGTCTCGTCACTTTACAATTGCAGCATTGTATTACTGATCTATTTTCATCTTCATCAGAACCATTACAGTCACAACAAACCAAAAAACCCAGAATATGAAGTCATCAACAACCCTCCATTTTAAGAAGAAAGATTGGGGCCTTCAAGGTCAGAACTCATCTTTTTAACCACCAATTATCTCAACAAAAACACTAAACAACAAAAGAAAATTACCCATTCCGAAAGAAATCCCATCACCACAAAGATAACCTAATAGAAAACTCAAATCCGGGTATATGCTGTGGACTTCAAAGGCTGACTACCAACAACAGAAAGCAACCCACCTTCAGCAACACTTTCTTCATCAAGAAACAAATCCTCAGTAGTCCTAAAAGCACCATGAATTCCAACAACTATAACTCCAACAATCAAAGCAACCAAAACATTCAAACCCACATGAGTAGACACCAATGCCACAATTGTAACCAATCCAAGAGCAAGCAATACAACTCTATCATCAAAAGTTTTGTTAAACAACACAATCGGACCCTCCCGAGAGAAGTAAAGAAAAAACCATCCAACGAATATTATAATGAAAACGATCATGGAAATAGGATGCCAAAGAAGGCTCAAGAACAGAATGAACAAGAATACCATCGCGTAATTTACCCGAAAGTAGTTGAGATTGTACTTGATTCGAGAAATGGCTTCCCCATAGCTATAAGGGCGGGACAGAGAAGAAAGATTGAAAAGCTCACTCCACGGGCGGCGAGTCGCGATTATTGTTTGGGTTGCAGTAGTAGCACGCGAGATGAACGTAAGAGAAGTGGCAGTTGGTGTTTGAGTAGTCGTAGTGGTGGTGGTTTCGGAGGTCGGGAAGGAGCCATAACCGGCGGAGGATTTTAGCGACATGCTAGAAATGTAAGATTAGATCTGGAAATTGAAAGAAAGCAATAGAAAAAAGTTTACTTTGGATTTAGTATAAAAGGGAAAAGGAAGAAACTTATTCTTTTTCAAGGAAAGAAACCCTAATTTAAAGAATTGGGTTTCGCTCTGTAACTAAAATGGTAGGAGAAGTAGAAGAGAAAATGGAAAGGGGATAGTAATTTGTTGAACGCGGAGACTCTGGTCTTTCTTGCTAACCGAACAGGAAAAGCAACGAAAAGTTGTTAGCTGTTATTTGATGCCATTTTCCCATTTTTTTACCACTTAATTACCACATTTTTAGAATATCTAATTTTTAAAAAAATTTACATGTTTCTCCATAGATTTTGTAAAAATAACAAAAATTCCTATATATTTTTTGAAATAAACAATTTTATCCTTAGATATAATTAAAAATCATTAGAAGTCATTTTAGAGGATCAAGCAGTATAAATTTCTTTCTTTTTTCTTAAATTAAAGGACTAAATTGTAAAAAAATTATATGAAGTAGTGAGAATGACTTAGAAATTGGTCAGAGAGATGTAGAATATGGCAAGCTTCATGCTTGCAAGAAATTCTGTGCAGGGCAGGGGTATATAGTTGGAATTTTATCTTCAAATCAAGAACTTGTAACTTTTGCAGGCAATTCAGTTTCAATCTCAGCAATTTTCACTTGTTCATTATGAAACTGAACTAAGTGTTAATTTTCTGTTTTTAAAACAGGAAAATCTGAAATCAAAAAATTGTTGAGCAACCAATGTAACTATGTAAGAATAAGACTAACAATTATAAGAACCAATGATTAAAAAGAAATGTTTCAAATAGACATGTGGCTCACCTGATAAGAACCAATGATTAGCAATGAAGGATTTGAGAGATAAAAAACACAAGAGTGGAATTTACTACTGCCTCTCACTCACAGATGCTATATACTCGCCAGAATTATCCGAACACACAAAATGAATTGGTTTAACATGTCCCTACCCATTATAAACAAAGTTATGTTAGTCCAATAAAACAACAGTCGGTTAATCGAGTACCAAAAAATTCAGTTATGGTAACTAATTCCTATCTTCTACTTATCGCTAGGATTAAAATGAAGTAAAATTGTAAAAAAAAAAAAGGTTTAAAAGAGTATATTTAAACCAACGTCAACGACATCTATTATTGATACAACATTATCCTCAACTGCAGCAACATACCTCCCAACTCCTGGTTCAAAAGCTTATCATGGACATACCTCCCTAATTTTCCATTATAATTATATGTCAGTTAAGGAAACAGAAGAATACTTTTTCGTCAATTTGGTCCCTCTAATAATAAAATATTGTATCTTTAATACCCCTTCACAAGTTCCATTAGTGATGTTCCAATATCGTATTTGGCCATCCCCGTCACAAGAGCAAATAAGGTCATTTCTGGTAGGGTGGAAATCTAACATAACTGATGTAGAATGTCCCCTTAATATTGTACCTTTAATACCCCTTATCATGGTCAACAGGTTTTTTATTTGACTTTAATTTAAAGTGGTCAATGTGTTTGATATACTGAAGTGTGATTAGGATTAAGGTCGTGTAGGCACGAGATCAATTTTTTATTTGCCTTGCCGACTAGGACTAGGACTTATTGGCTTGGTTGGGTTGGGTGGCTCCGTCCCTTGCCCTGTCGTCTTCCATATCGCAAATCATCGACATGACTCTTTCTTTTTTAATTAATAATTATAACTCGACTTCGATTTGGTTCAATAAAAAAAAAAAAAGAAATTCAAAAATCGAAGGACAGGAGGGAAAATTTATGTGTTTACTTATTTATTTTTTTAAATTTTTAGTCTTTTAATATTTTATTAAATAAATATTATAATTAAAAATATAAAAGTTTTTTTTAAAAAAAATTAATTAATGACAAAATTATAATTGATTTCATTGAGTTTATCATATAATTATAACTTTTTTTATAGAAAACATATAAATATAACTTTAATTATCAATTAATCATAAATAACATTTTTGTCATTTTATATTTATTTATTGGACATGGAAGATGCGGTTTGAGAATAAAAAAAAAATAGTTTGGTCATTTCGGTTAGAGATTAAAGATGAGCATTTATGAAAATTTAGATAGATATAACAGTTTTAAGAGATAAAATGATTAAAATATTTAATTGTAATACAATGGAAAGAGTTAAAAAAATAATATTAAATTACAATTAACGTATAAAATTCTCAATTAAAGTTTTAATTTAAGTAGCTTCTACTAATGATGATAATAATAAAAATAATATTATGGTTAGTATAGTCTAATATAAAAGCAATTACTAGCTGACTGATATAAAAAATGCAATTTGAAAATTGAGATTTCAAAGGATTATATAATAGAAAGTTACGGAACATTTAAAATGCATTTGTTGCCAAAAAATGAAAGTTAGAAGGATCGTCAATAATGATAATTTATAATGCCAAATAAAATTTAGATGTAGCATTTTAGGTCAAGTTTTATTTATAGATTTTTCTTTGAAATGTATATTTTATTTTTTAGTCAAAATTCTAAATTTATTTTATTAATCAAAATCAAAGTTGCCGTTACTTCTTTCTTGTCTGGTTGTTTTGATGTAAAGATTATAACTTTAGGCTTAGGAATTGTTAATTTATTATTTTTCTTTATTGACTTAAATACTGAGGTAAATCAAAATAAATAAACAGAAGATGTTTACAATTACGGTGGACTAAAACCTTTGAATGCTCATAAATAACTTTCTTTTCCATACAGTAAGGTGCCAAAAAAGAAAATAATTACAATCATCACAACGTATTTGTAAACCAAAAACACAGATGGAAACATTCACTCTGTAAGTATATAAACACTCAACATACTAATATTATGATGATTCTTTCCCTTCTGTTCTGTGAAACTGTCTGCCAGCCTCGACAGCTTCCCTGTAGAGAAGGCCAAATCCAACCAGTTACAAACTATACACTGCTTAAGCATGGTAAAAATAAGATTCCACAACAAACGAACCTAAATGCTGTCACTAGCTCCTTATTTTCAGGTTGAAGCTTCACACCCTCATAAAATGCATTTGCTGCCTCTTCAAACCTCTGTCATTATAACGGAAAATGGCCATCGGAAATTATTTGATATTTTTTCTGTACGCTAAAGTAAAATAAGATATAACTTGCCTGCAATACTCGCAGTGCTGCTCCTTCCCGGTAACAAGCCTTTGGCCAATCCGGTCTTAATGCCCTGCAGGCCTGTGCATCGGTTAGGGCTTTGTCAGCTTGCCCCATCCGTATCCAACAAAGGCTTCTGTTTGAGAGCAATGTAGCATCAGTAGGGTCTATATCAATTGCCTGCAAATGAAATACAATCAATATAACGTCAATATGCAAAAAGCTCGCAAACTATTGTAGCCATTCGACTAACAAGGGCACGTTTAATGTCAGCTGCAAGTTCTCAGAGACCTTATTACTAATTACTTGAATTTCTAGCTCGAGCCTTATAGTGGTGACTCTAAATTACTACACCAACAAATACTTTATATAGGCAAACTTTTTATTTTTGGGGACAAGTATTAAACGAACATATTTTATCAATAAGGCAGAGATAATACGAATATATACTTGTGTATAGGCATCAATAGCCATGTGAAAATTATTTCTTTTGAAAGCATCATGTCCTCTTGCTTTTGCTTCTGCAGCTCTCATCTTTGCTTCAGGCGATACCTGCACAAGCTGGAACGTATCAGGGTGGTGCTGCAAACAAAATATACTTCCAACCAAACCAGTAATGCATTAGACAAGTAACTTAACTAGAACAACAATTTCAGCATAGCAGAAGAGAAAAAACCAAAAAGAACAGCACATTTTGACAGGAGTCACTAATACAAAAGTGATGCAAAAGGATATGAAACCGAATTCTTTCTCCATATTAATAGAACCTTAAATATAAAAGAGGAAATTTGTATGTTCTTTCTATCCAAAAGCAATAAATGCTTCATGCCTAATCTGCACATTCAGAAACTTCAAAATTAAACCAAAAAATGTTATAGGGAAGAATACCTTAAAATTCCTCCAACTTAAGGGTATTTTTCAATGGGTGATTTTAATAAATGTCACTTTTTGAAACTTTAGTATAAGTAAATGTCAACAATTTTCAAATATTAGATAAATGTCATATTTTCCAGTATGATATAAGGAAATATACGTATTTACAAGTATTTTCATTTTTTTTATTAGAAAATACATATAGTTTCCAATATACACGTATTTACTAATATTTGAAAGTGAGATTTTGTTAACGTTTGAAAAAATATGAAATTTACCTAATATTTCAAAATAAGTGACATTTACTAAAAATAAGTTTCAAAAAATGACATTTATTATAACGTCCCTTTTTCAATCGAGTCCTTGAACTACTAAAACCTCTCCATAATGGTTCAAAGTGACAAGTCACATACAAGGCAGTACAGTCAATAAAGAAACCAAACACCGCAAAAGCAATAAATAACAGATTAGAAGTTCCACCTCTGGAAGATCCTTCTTGGGTAGTGCATTGCTCTCTTTAGCAACTTCTTCCTTCAGATTCCCATTTTCTTCCTGTAAACAAAAAAAAAAAAAAGAAATTTCAGCAGCTTAATCAGTTAAAGAGTAAATAGATGCCCGTACAAGTATGGCATCTAATTGAACCCAACTAAAACCTGATTTTAATGATACATCATTTAAGCACAAGATTAGAAATTTTAATCCATAATTTAATATTAACAAAAGATGCTATCAGGTCTCAATCACATCTTGAACAGCATTAATATAAATATTCCATCAGTTTAATATTTAAGTAGACATCTTTAACTCTTTGAAGAACATCTCTCAATAATTCATAATCACAATCTCCAATTATAAAAAATTTGTTTGTTACAAGAGACATCATATACAATCAAATTCCAAAAGCTCATCCACTAGGGGATCAAGAATTTCTGTCTTCAGATAAATTGGGGAAAAAAAGTTCTTACAATAAAATGTAATTTGCTATTTACTCAAAGTAATGGTAAAAATTAGGTACAATCACTTGAACAAAAAGCAAAAATGTTTAAGAATATCAAAATTAGTACCTGTCCTTTGTTAGTTCCAGACTGCATGTTGCCCAGAATTCCATCCACCGTCCATTCTCGGATAGTTTGCACCTTGGATGTTACGGGAAAAAGGACCTCAACGGCTGCACGACTACCTCTTCCTGCTGCAATCTCTATCGGCTTTTGGCCATCCTGCAGAGCAACATGACATCACAATCATTCCTAAATAATGATGTTTTCTTTTTCCAATTCAGGGAACAAAGAAATACTTTCTTAAGAAAATGGTAATATTTTATCATGAATGACACAGAAATTACTCACCTCATCAATGGCATTAGGATCAGCCCCAGCTTTGAGTAAACAGTTCAAGATTTCAGGATTTCCAATATCAGCAGCAACATGCAATGGAGTGGCTCCACCAGCAGAAACATTCACATTACCACCTGCCTGCCAATGAGAAATGCAGATATAAATGTCACAAAATCACATAAAAAACACATGCATAAATATAATCAATAAAATCAAAGTGGCACAGCGCCAAAGTTAGAAGACTCTTTAACATCATCCTAAAGCTCCAGCTATGACAAAAAGGTGAAGTCCAAAATTTGCAAGACAGACCAGCTGATTTCACAATCTAAATGAATATGAATGAATGCTTCGCAAATCACTCTCACAATACAACAAAAACATTGCGACCCATTTTTCTTTGCAATCATGCAACAATGACCTTTACTTTCTAACCTAATCTGGATCACACTATTATATTTACCAACAAGATGCATACAAACAACAAATTAAATTATGCCACAATTGCCAAACCTAAAATTAAGAGAAAATATAATAATATATTTCACCCTGATATAAATTATTTCAAACAAGAAGTTAATATGAAGATATGCAAACAAGAAATTCTCTCTTGCCTTGAGAAAACTATCAAAAGAGAAAAGTTACGAAGTTAATATGATTTTTACAAATTGAAGATTCAGAGATCATGAGATTTCAATGGATAGATTGAGATTTTCAATTGTCCTTGGATTAACTACAATCAAATTTCAACTGATTTTTCTGTATTATATGTACATCTCAGAGCATAAATGAGTTGCACTACAAACTAAAATGACATCAAAAGTTTCTATTGTTCATCTCATTGCTAGAGTCAACTGATGCTAACTGAGTTGTAATTATAGTGTAATTCAGCATTTGGATCATTTTGCTTTGATCTATTTATTACTTAAATACCCCCAACATCCACTCAAAATCACACTCTATCTTGTTAATTCTTTAGAAACAGCAAAGATTCCAAGGGAAAATTCATGTACTAAAGGCAATGACAACACTGTAGGTGATGTCTTCAGAGTTATAAAAAAAAAATAGATCCACCTTCTCGCTTTTTGAACCACTTCGACACATGTTATTGTCCTCCAAATCTCATATTTGAAGGTTGCTAAAACAAGGTTCTATTTGGATACAAACACTTAAACAGGCATCTATTAATGACTATCTAGCTCTGTAGGGTATTTAAATAAAAGTACACCTTTTAAAATAAATATTGACGATCTAATAAATGCATAACAACGATAGCATGGGAAAGCATCCTGTTTGAGATCACACATTGACAAAGATTTTGTAATTACTCTTCCATCTCACCCAAATGCAGGTGGAAATAAAGCATTAAAATAAATCACCAACCATCAAGAGAGTGACTAGAGTAAATAACTAACTCAAATGAATAAGAGTCAGCCAGAAGAGTCAAATTTCCATGGTGTAAATTTTTCTTAATAATAAGAGCAACAGATTCCTCCCTTTTCAATTTCAGTCTGTCAAGTACCTTCCCTAGAAACTTAGAAATCACCAGTTTTTTTTTTTTTTTATTATTATTATTTTTTTTTTTGCGGGGGAGGGTATCCAACAAGTTAAGGTACTAAAGAGGATACCTGAATTAAAGATTCTAAGCATGCTAATGAACCAGCAGCAACAGCTGACAATACTGGAGTTATACCATCTTCAGTTTCTGCACTAGGCTGCAAAAGCATACCAAATAGCATAAGAGAAACAATAAAACACATATTTTTAATATAAACAAAGAAAACACACATAATAAGAAACTCTTCTGTAATTATTAAAGCTATGCTAATTAACATAAAACGAAGAAGAAAAGGCAGAAGTATGACATTAGCATGATGCTCTAACAAAACTTTCACAGCATCAGGCTGAGCATGACCCGCAGCCCAAATCAGTGGAGTGCCAGCATCACTCTGTGAATCAATCTCAACGCCCTTGGAGAGTAAATGCCTTAGCAATTCAATATTGCCTGCAACAAAGCACAATATACTGAAGAAACATTCTTGTATCACTAAATGAATCTAAGAAAAGAAATGACATGTTTAATGATGATATTTGCAAATGCAACATACACAGCCATATGGAGATTACATGAATGGAACACAAACTGCAAATACTTTATATTTATAGTTGTTGACATCAATCAAAACTGGAGGAAATATTAAAAATACCTAACCCTGCAGAATGGTGCAATGCCGTTGCCCCTAAATCACTTGCAATAGCGGGATTGGCGCCGTGCTCAAGAAGGTATTTTGCGGTTTCCGTATGTCCTTGTCGAGCGGCATGTATAAGAGGAGTGTCACCTATCATAAAAGCAATAGATCCCACAAAAAGATATCAAACAACATTGAAAATAAATGGAAAACTTTGAGTAAGAGAGAGCACACGTCACTTAAATTCCAAACACTTTCTACACCATGTCAAGAACACATTATAAATTAAGACTCCTAATTTCAGAAAAAGGAAAACAATATGAAATATAGCTGCCCCACCAAGCCCAATAAAAAACATAATAGCTTGAACAGATATAAGAATGCATATTTGTTAATTTTCTCATATACCAGAACGCAATACATGACATCAAATCAGTAACCAATGAAAAAAGAAAGAAAGAATTTTTAAACAATCACAAGCAGTTCTGATATTAAATGCATACCATCTTCATCTTTTGTATCAACGTCAAGCTTCAAATCCTCCAACAAGTATTTGCAAACCTCAGTTTGCCCTTCCCTAGCAG
Source organism: Croton setiger (assembly GCA_948099555.1). Classification (NCBI taxonomy): domain Eukaryota; kingdom Viridiplantae; phylum Streptophyta; class Magnoliopsida; order Malpighiales; family Euphorbiaceae; genus Croton; species Croton setiger. Next base: position 89,534 of record CANUEY010265633.1, read on the forward strand.
CAAAATGGAGCGCCCCTCGTTTGTTAGCATCTTTAATATCAGCTATAGTATTCGCCATTCCTTTGCCATCATCAAGCTGCGCTGCTATTTCTATTTTAAGCAAATGCCAAACACCTAAATTAGCTTATCAGCTCAAAAAATCAAAAAACGAAAAAGAAAAATATAAACTTTAATTACTCTTGAGAAGATCGATATTTCCAGTACAAGCAGCAGTAAGGAATTGTTGAACCTTTTGTCTCACTGCAACCCAAATCAAAATGTTATCAAATTAAATTGCAAATTTTGTATTTCAAGAAGAAGATATGAACATAGAGGAAACTAACAGTAACAAACCTGCAAGTGCATCATAACCATCAGAGGCCATAGTTATTGCTTAAAGTAAAGGGCTTTTGCAGGTTTTAGTTGAAAGAGATAATCTGGAAGTTTTGTAATTGCTCAACAATGAAACTTCAATCTACAGACAACAAGAAGAGGTTTCTGGGGGGGAGGCAGAGCAAGGGTTTAACAGTCCTCTTCAGTTCAGTTTTTGTTTACCCTTTTTGTATTGGGCGGCGGGTCTAAATAAATATGTTCAATTGGCCTGAATACATTGTGTGATATAGAGAGTATACAAAATTTTCATCCATAAATACAAATATTTATATGAACTATAATGATCGTACAAAATTCCTTCCAACTTATTTCTAAAAAAATAAACATGAACATTAATATAGTGAAGCTTCAAATATTTATTTACTTTGAAATATTAGAAAACTAATAGCGCATGTACAAAATATAAGTTCTCAATATGACAATAATATTTATTGTGTAAGGATGCATAGTGGCCACGGGCCAAGTCGGGCCGCGACCCACTGGGCTACGAGTTGGGGGAATAAACTGTAACCGGTTCATTGAACCGCCGGTTAACCGGCGGGCCGCGGTTCGTCGGCGGTTAATCGGTGGTTCGGTTCGAATTTTTTGCGGTTAACCGGTGATTCAATTACACGGTTCGAAGATGGTGCACAGTGCATGGTATTTACGATTTCGAAATTTTATTGAACCTTAACCGGACCGATGACCGAACAATTTCAGTTCCGGTTTGACCAGTAATAAGTGGACGGTGGGTCGGGCCGATTCGGCCACAAGCCAGACCCGAGCCCTAGTGGGCCAAACCGGCCCATGGCAGCCCCTATGCATAGCCAATATTTATCTTAATTAATGTTGTCCACAAAATTTTACATACGAATTTCATTAAATTGTTGGAGCTACCTAGGTATTAGTTTGTAAATTCTCTTTCAATTTGATTGCTAATTGTTAAAGGTGTTAGAGAAATTATGGGGATGAGCGCCACAATGAATCAGATTTTGGGGTATATTATTAATTTTAATACATAAAACAGTAATAATTAAAATAGTAAAAAGGAATATCCATTGGTATAATTACAAGATTCCAGTGAAAAATTAGAAAAGATAGAGATTAAAAGGAATAGGAAAAGTAAACTTGAAATGCAAATCCTACTATAAGCTTCTGAACTCTCGTTACACTCACACTTAGAGGTAGCCACCAGCCGGGCTGGTTCCAGGCCTCGGCCCGCTGGGCTACAGTTCAAGGGAGTGGAACCGGAACCGGAACCGACTCCCGCCGGGCTACGGTTCAAGGGAGTGGAACCGGAACCGGAACAGGCCCCCGCCGGGCTGGTGAATCGGTGGTTCACGGTTAACCGCCGATTTGGTGGCGGGCCGGTTCAGGTTACGATTTTGGCGGTTACGGTTTTTCGACAGGCCGGCCCATGGCACGTCTACTCACACTGCCTCTGCACGGAAGTATAGCCATCTTCACTGTCTCCTCCACGCTTAAGCAGGGTATGATCTTTCTGTCATAAATTTAGAGAAAAAATAATGCCGGAACTTTGACTAGTGAGTGGAGAATTATCCAGAGACTGATTGAGGCGCAGTTAGTCGCGTTCAATTTGTTTCAATATCAGCTTTCTAATAGATTAGCGTGTGTCAAAATCGAAATTCAGAAGTAGTGGAGGGAGATCAAAGTTTCTTTCGGAAGTTTGCCTCTAAAACAAAAATTTTAACAAAAAACACTAAAAATATTTTCCGATGACACAATACATAAAATTAAAAATATAATATTCAAAATAGAATAACAATATAATTAGAGATATTAATTCATAATTTACTTTTTTTTAATATTTGAATTTTCCATTGGTGGTAGCTTGGTTGGGACACTTCTCAAGTTCCTTGAATTGCCAAGTGGCTATACATGATTGGATGGGAAATTAAAATTTCTTGTTCTATTTTTTTCAATAAACAAACAAATAAAAATTGTATCTTTGAGTGAGAAGAATATAAGAAAGACAATGAAGCTTTTAATAACCTCCTTAAATTACGTTACATAATCAAAATTAACAAAAATAAAAACACAAATCAAATGTATAAATATTAGAATTAAAGAGAGAAATATCAATAATTATTAGTTCCATAAGAGTCATCAGATTGAGTAGTATCAGGTTCTTCACACATAGGACTAGTGAAGTAAAAAGGGTGAAGTATATACTCAACCATTTCTCTATATAACAAAGATGGTCTCCTAAGCTTGATTCCTGATTTTCCACCAGCAAAATCTGTAAGAACATTACATGTTGGATCTGGTGATGAAACAAGTCTTACTATCATATCTGTTTAGTCGCTAATGTAGTGCATCACCCCCTTTCTGTCATCCATACATGTAAGCGAGTTCAAATCAATTATCATATGTTTACATGATGATTTGGAGTTGACTGGCTGATTAGCGACAGACATGCTTATTATAAATAAGCGGAAACATTTTGAAGACAGACTTTAATCCGTCGCTAATCAACATATACCTATGAAACAGCGAGGACTATAGAGTTGTATGATTGATTGTGTATTGCATAGCATCCAAATTGTAAGAAGATAAGAAGCAGAATAAAACCAGAAAACAAAATTAGGTTACCTTTAATGGGTCTATCACCAGTAATCCATTCATTATAACCTTTAGAGCACTCTTGACACATTACTTTTCCACTTACATGAATCACTCCTTACTTACCCATTGCTAAATTGCTGCTTAACAACACTATCATCACTGCAATTCCCACCATTGCCATTGCCATACCACCCATTTCTTCTCCTTTCTCCCCAAAATGCACCCAAAAAATGAATTCTAATTGCTAGAACTGAAATTGGTTTATATATATATATATATATATATATATTATTATTATTATTATTATTATAAAGGTGTATGATTAAAAGAAAGAATTTGTTAATTTTTTAAACCAAATTAAATTATATAAAATTCAAGTAATTTTGGTTTATCTCGACTTTTGCTAGTATTTGCAATAAATAAGACTTATTTTTTTTTTTATAATTGTAATTGCCTGATTATATATATTTTTTAAAATATTTCTTTTAGATCCTTAAAATTTACAGTTTTAGACTAACATTTTTTGAAGTTCTTCGGTTTTAGGAAACATTAGGACTTGAATGCAAATTAGTCCAAACCTTCAGATCTGAAATAAATTTCCACTACATTTTTCTCAAGTATGATAAATATTACCCATATCCTCACCCTGAAACTTTGCACCTATTTTCACTTTCATTCCAAATCCAATTTGTACCTTTTTTCACTTTCATTCCAAATCCAATTTGTAATATTTTTTGTTATGCTTGATGCTTGATGAGTAACTATAGTGATGCTAATTGGCCGGTTCGGCCCGAAAAATCGGCGGCTTTGACCCGTCGGTTAACCGTAACCGGACTAGTCTCAAACTGAAATTGTAAAGTCCGGACCAGAACCGTAGAAGGGACCGTCCAGTTCAAGTTCAAACATTTTTTGAACCATAGCCATAAACTGCCCAAAAAAACCGTCGGTTAACCGCCCGTAAAAAGTCCAAAAACCGTCTGTTCGGACCGCTTGAATCGTCAGATCGGACAATCGACGAACCACCGATTAACCGTGAACTACCAGTTAACCGGCTTGGCGACGAACTGCCAGTCACCGGTCTGATCCCAACCGGTCATCCGCCGTGCCAGGGTTGAATTTGAAATGGAATTAAAAAAACGCAAAGTTCAAGGTGAAGATATGTGTTAGGCCTCTAAAACTAAAAGAATAGCTTAATATATTTCTGAAACAAACGAAATCAAATCAAAGTAATGCAAAAAACTTTAAAAAGATTAAATATTTTCATGAATCATCATCAAAGGCCACATTAATAACTTATAACCCTCGCAGGAAATCGTAATTAAGCAATAATTTAAGACAAAATCCTAACAAAATCCATAATTGAGTGCTGAACAAAATATACTTTACAGCAAACCGGCTGCTTTCAGAGCAACTTTAAAATCCTCATCGTTCTTCCAGGATGGGATCTGCATAAAGAAGCAATGGCAAAAATGTAATTAGACTATGCTAGCTATACATGGGGGATTACCACCTACATAGTGGAAAGAAAAAAAAAATAAGCATGAATCCTATGGGGAAAAAAAATTCAGATCAGTCAAGAGAGAGGCTTGGATAATCACCTCCGCCACTTTAGACCCAAAATAATCCTCAATTTTCTCCATAATCATCTTATCCTTATCATGCATTATGAAGTTGAAGACAGCTCCTGCAAGATCAAAAAGGAATACATAGGAGTTTATAAATACTAGTTCTAAAAATAATTGTGAGAGTGCTCACAATAAACAAAGCCCCTTTCTTATACAGTAGAACCGAATAGCTCTGTCTATGGGCTCAATACAGCAGAACTCAATCATGAAATGAACAAAAACCCCATAACTTGAATGAAGCTTGGAAAATATTGTGATTAAATTGAATACTCAGCTATAATCAAGCAGTAGGATACTACTTGAACAAATTCCAGTGTATGACAAAAAGATATTTAACACATTACTTCTATTTCAGACTAAAGATAGTATCCTGGAAAAAGTGCACAAAGAATGTACCTTTGCGGCCAAAACGCCCTGCTCTACCAATTCTATGCAAATAAACCTCATAATTAGGTTCTCTTGGATTATCATACTTCACAGGTAGATCATAGTTGACAACCAAATTAACCTGCAAAATTAAAATATATATATATTAGATTCCAGGTTTACAGTATGCAGTCACTGATATGAAGAGTTGGGATATGAAGACATACCTGCTGTTGATCAAACCCTCGAGCAAGAAGATCCGTCGATATCAAAACTTGAGTCAAACCATCTTTGAATTCCTTGACTATCTTGTCTCGATCTTCATGAGTAAGTGCACCATGAATTGTTGTCACTTCATAACCTAAATCAACAAGTGCATTGTGTAACATTCGTGCACTAGGTTTTGAGTTCACGAATATAATGGTTTGTCCTAATTTCTCGCCTAGCTCGAGTATTCTGTCCTTTATGACAAAAATCTTTGCTGATTCATCTGGGCAATAAACCTGGTACTGCTTAATTGCATCTAATGATAACTCTTCTCTCTTCACAAAGAGTTGATTGTAATCTCTCTTTACAATCCTCGACACAAAATTCTTGACAGTCTCATCAAATGTAGCAGAAAATAGAAGAGTCTGGAAAAGAAATGGAAATGGAAATAAGTGTCAGCAAGTAAACCTCCCCCTAAAACAAAATGTTCTGATAAAAAATTTCAAGTCAAATCTCACTTTGATATGTGAGTAGCATGACTAACCTGGCAGTGACTGTTGACTCTTTCAATATCCTTCATTATCCTCAAGGAATCATCTTGAAATCCATCCTACAACAGTTCAATTATATATAAGCAACTGAAAATAACTAAAGCTTCAGGTTTTCAACTTGAGTTACATATCAAAGCAACAGCACAAACTATTCAAAGAACTTATGATAGTTGCATATACGGAAGAAAAACTTTTCTATTGTAGATCTAAATAAGAAGAACAATATCAATAATTTTTGCAGAGTTGTCAAATTCTCCAAGAGAAATATGCCTAGGAGAGTTTTCTAGCTTGATTACACGCAATATAACCATAGGTGATGGCAAGACTATGTTATAGAAGGAAGTATAAAGCAAACAATGCTGAAAAGTTAATACAGGGAAAGATAGTCAACACAAGCAATCTAAATTGCATACCTTGGCCAGCATGTGATCAGCCTCATCAAAAACAAGGATCTTCAGATCAGTGACACTCAATTTCCTAGTTGACAGCAACCTTTTTATTGTTCCAGGAGTACCAATAACTACTTGTGCAAATACAGGGGGGCGGGCTCTCGTATTCTGATTTGCACTGTCCATTGGCACAGCACATTCTGAAGAAATGCCGGTGTACTTCCCCATCTTCCGAAGCACTTCCAAGTTCTGCAAGAAATGTTTGCCATAATCAAACCCCAAAGTAATACATGTTTTTTAAGCGCTAAAGGTAAAGAAAGTTAAGAAAAAAATTTTCTTGTGTCTCTGTATTTTGCTAAAATACTTCCCCTAGTTCCTGATTTAATTCAAAAGGCAACAAAATAACAAAACACATGCAGAAGTCTAACCTGAATAGACAGCTCTCTTGTGGGACAAATGCAAAGTGCTTGAGGTATTTGGACCTTAGGATCAATGCGACTCAACATTCCAAGAACAAAACAGGTCGTTTTACCTGAACCATTATGTGCTTGGGCTATCAAATCTTTATATGGTGGGGTCAAGATCATTGGAAGACTGATTGCTTGAATTTTTGAAGGTTTCTTAAACCCCATCTCCACGTACAACCCCTTTAAAAGCTCTGGTGTCAAGTTTAACTCCTCAAAAGTAGTAGCTGAGGTATACGGGGTATCTCCAGCTGTAACCTGAATCAAATTCAATCCCCAAATCGCCAAACAGAGTCAACTTTAAAGTTTTCTTATATTAATAATGTAATCTTCATTACTCAAATCAAATTAGCAGATTTTCTTTCATAAACCAATATGATTCATTTAACTCAAATCAAAATTCAACAAAAAAAAAAAAAAAAACAAACGAAGTCTAATCTTCCCCAATATAAATTACAGAACTCACATTCCAACTGAAAGTGAAAATCTCAGAAGTGTAAAATACTTTTGACGAGGAAAACACAAATGTAGAATACTAAATTTCAGTAATAAAATCTAACTATCGCATCAAATTGAAACATATAAAAGAAATCTCACAATCACCGTATCAACAACTAAAACAAAAATGAACCCAATAAAAAATTTATATCAATTACCTAAGAAAAAATTACCCACATCCGAATTCATTTGCAGAAACCCTAAAACAACAATAAACATAAAAGAGTAAGGGAAAAGTGAAAACATAGATCATACCGCTTGGATGTTGGAATCTTCTGGCTCATCAAGAAATTTATTTTCTTTAGCAGCGTCTTCAATCTTCAACACGTTGAGTTCAGAAGTAACAGCGTTATCGGCCGATGTGGAAGCTGTTGATTCTTCTTCCTCTTCTTTGTCTTCTATATCACCCCATCTCTCAGTCATTTTGGTTCCGGTGGATTTCTCTGCTGAATTATCCGAAGTAGTCTCGGTCACCAGCTTGGTTTCGGTGCAATCACTATCAGCCATTGAATTGAACGGAGTAGCTTTGAGAGAAAGGAAAGATCGATAGCTTGGGTCGGCGAGCGGGAGGGAAGTGAAGGATGAGTAGAGAAATGAAAGTCTCGAATACTCTATTTTCGATTTCTAACTAAGAAGAAAAAAGAAGATCGAAGCAGACAGTTGTTGAATATGTTTGGACTCCTGAATACGATGTGTCGTTTTATATGACTTGAGAGATTGAGATTTGAGATAGCTTTCAAACGACGCTGCAAGTAAGGATTAAATGAGAGAATTTATTTGTACAAATAAAAATTTAATTAATATAAACTAATATTAAACATTGATCTTATGCCTACGCCATGGTTACCCTTTTTGTATTGGGCGGCGGGTCTAAATAAATATGTTCAATTGGCCTTAATACATATTTTCCCACCTAAATTTTCATTATTCCCAAATGGATAATAAAATTTGCAAGCTACCGAATTGAACACATATAAAATATATAATATCAACCAATTTAATTTATGAATAATACAAATATATGTTAAGTGTTATTTCGTTGAGCTATAAAAAAAAGTGTTAATTCATTGATTTTTTACGGTTTTAATAATTTTAGGTTCTAAAATAATTATTCGCAAAATTTTAAGTAAAATGGTCACAATATTTAAATTTTATTCGAAAATTCAATAAATTTCAGATGTTAAATCATATTTTAAAGTCTCTTAAAAATAATTTTAGACATATTTTGAGTTTTCAATTGTACTTTTGATATACACATTATTTGGACTAATGTATAATTGACCAACTATGCAAATTATAATAAAGTTGTTGGCTACATATCATATGTGATAGTAGAACTTTAGAAAGTCTAAATCTGAATTAAAAATTGTAACTCAATAAAGAATTAGAAAATCATTTGAATAGTGTAGAAAATTTAATATTATAGTTAAAGGTACTTGTAGAAAACTAAAATAATTAGTTATAGTAGTTATTAAGGAGCTAAATAAATTTTTGCATACTTTATACATATGCTTGTAAAATAAAAGCACACAATGGTATCTAAATTTTATATTTTTACGTAAAAATATTTGGATTTATTTCATATTTTTTTTATCACAATAGTTATTACTTGTTCAGTTAATCCAATATAATTATATTTTAATCCTTAAAAATTAATTTTTATTTTCCATTAATCTTTCATGTTTAATTTTGAATAAATAGAGGGAAATTTATAAAATTATCTCTAATTTTTTACTAAAATCATATGTTAAACAAAATTATATTTCTGTTAGAAAATTTTAATTTTTCCGTTAAACCTATATTAAAATTACTCATATGCCGTTATTTACGATATATTATAATTATATATTATTTCATTAAATTTAAAGAAAAAATAAATAAATAAAATAAAATAAAATTGTCCCCCCTCCAACTTTATCTTTGTTGATCCATAATAATAATAATTTATTATTATTATTATTCTTCCTATCCTTCCCATGGCAGCCACAACCACCACACGCCACTCTCTTCTATCACCACCACAAGCACTACACCATTTCCATCACCATAAATCAGAACCACAATGACAAAAGAAAACTAGGAATTTCGATTAGAGAGTAAAGAATAATTTGAGAATTAGGGATGGAAGGATTTTTGGGTGAATTTTGATTTCATAGTGGCGACGGAGGTGGTTGTTTCTGGTGGTGCTTCAAGTGGCGGTGGTGACAATTGGATGTGTCGTACTGGAAAATTGTAGAATGGAATTAAGTGCTTCACATTTTCCTGTTTTATATTTGTTTCTAAGAAAATGTTTAACAATTTACGGGAACATTTTAAAACTGAAACTATTATCCCATAGATATGCCGACAAAGATGAAATTGGAGGGACAATGTTTTTATTTATTTTATTTTTTTTTTAAATTTAATAAAATAATTTATATATATTGTAAATAACCGCATCTGTGTAATTTTATTATAGGTTTAAGGAAAAAATCAAATTTTTCTAATAGGTACAGTTTTGTTTAACATTTTTAAATTAGCGGGAGAATCGTATATTTTTTTAGAAAAATTAGATGGAGATAAATATAGATTTCATAAAAACTAGGGATAATTTTATGAATTTCTTTCAATTTATTCTATAAAATGACCAAAAACTAAAATAAATAAAAATAAAGTATTAATTAAATTAAATATGAAAGATTTAATGGAAAAAATAATAATTTTTGGAGGTTAAAATATAATTATATTGGACTTAACTGAACAATGAATCAATAATTATGGTCAAAAAGAAGAAAAAAAAATATGCAAAATTACATTTTCGTTCAAAATACCTGGAACTTTTGGTTGTAACCAGCTATTAACCCAGAAATCAGTTAAAATATGTTTAGTACATATTTTTTTAAAGTCCAAGTATTTTTATGTAAAAATTTAAAGTTTAGATATTGTTGTATTATGCCTTTCCAAAGTTTAGATATCACAAATGAAATTTAGTTTAAAGTTGTCTGTGTGTTTTAAATTTGTAATAAAATCATTCCATAAAATTGTATGTGTATTTTAAATTTGTAACAAAATCATTCCATAATATGAATATGCAATCCAATTTCGAATTGGGGATCCAAATGAATAAATTTTGCAAAATTTGAGCCACCCTTAATAAGCCAACACTAACCATCTTTAATCTTGAATTCTGCTTTCCCCTTATTGACATTAGCACCATCATCCAAAAAAGCAAAGTTTAGAACAAAAAAATTATTATGAGAATTACGAAATTTCAATATAAATGATAAGAAAATTTCAAAATTTTCATTTTCAATTTTTTTTAAAACCATAAATAATCATTTTATCAATTTTTTTTATCCTTTCAAAGCCAGAATCGAAAGAAAGAAACATAATTGTAAAATAAGCTAAATAGAAGGTGACATTAATATTAAAAATAATACAATCCCAACAATTCCAAAATTCTAGTGAAAAAAAAGGCAAAATAGTACTATTACTTATTTTTGCTATAAAAAAAACCAAAACAGTACTTTTTGCCTCTTAGAAAATTTGGATCAGAAAATTCAGATTAAGTTTTGCATAATACTAATAACATAATTCTCTCTTCCTAACCGTTTTAACCAAACTTGTGAGTCCTTGAAAAAAAAAAGTCAATAATAAAGCCATTGGCAATAGGATTCAAAAAACGGCAACGTTTCCATGCTTTTCCGCTTTCTGCTGCTGCTTGCCTAAACCAAGCTCCAAGCCCAAACCGTTCTGTTGGTTCGAGTCAAAACTCAAAACCAAAACCTTCCTTTCTCTCGGGTACTTACTCTGTGTCCTGTACAGGCAGGTTGAGGGAAGCACAAGCCAGCCAATAGCCATAGCCATACAATCATTTGTCAGTAAGATTGCAATACTGAACATGCTACGGCTTGAGCCCAATGCCTTAACTTTGTCTTCACTTGTTGCGGATCATCCCCTAAAACATATTAATCTCAATTAATTACAGATTAAACATCTATGCTATGATTAATATATTATGGAATGGAAGGTTTACGTACCAGGACTGCATATTTTCCAATCAGGCTCGCTAGTTGGGCTTTCGAACGACGACGATCTCTTGCCTAACGACGATGTCGACGCCCGACTATGCGGCGTCGAGACAGGGCTAGGCGAAAGCCCTCTGTTTACTGCAAAATAAAGATCCAAAGCAGGCAACGTATTGCACAATCGTTGTCCTTCTTCTTCATTGAATCCAAATCCGAGTTCTATACATCCCTTCAGCTCATTCAAGTCTTCATCGGTCAAATCGTCGGAATCCGGAATTCCGTTCCTTCTCCTTTCTTGCATCAGAATCTGACGCCTCCGCTTCTCCCAAGCAATGTCCCTTCGAGTTTCGCACATCGACAGTTGTTTCGACAACCGCTTCTTATTCTTCAACATCGTTGAAGGCGCCAACGGCATTCTCTTCAACTCCTCCGCTTCCGATCCGTACAATGACGGCGACGAGGACGAGGATGATAATTGTTGTAAGTCTTTTTTCCTTGGCTCAAAATCTCCCATTGTAAGAGAAAGCAAACCAAGTATTTTTGGTTTTTTAAAATTAAATTACTAGGCGGCGTCGGCGGCAATGAGGAAAAGGAGCCGTCGCGCCGCCACTATCTACGGTGGTGGGAAGAGTATGCGTGAGAAAAAGAAAGAAAATATATATTTACAATATTGAATATTTGAAATTGAGGAGATATGTATTATATAAATTGAAGATTTTAATTAATAAATTAATTTTATGATTATTGTAGTGGTGGGAAGTGATGACAGCAGTCGGATGAGCTCGAGGTAGAGGTGGTTTTTACGTTACAGCCATCAATTTCTAACTTCCAGCAGGTTAATTTTGGTGTTCTGCTCTATATTCGCTCCGGATTTTGGTAAGGATTCTGCCAAATTTCTAAATTTCACGATTCTTTCTCTGCTTCATCAATTCTCAACCGCCAACTGATTTGAACAACACAGATCTCCAAAAGAAAGAAAGAAATTTTTTTACTAAAAAATCCACACAACAAAAAAAAGGTTGTTTCTATCTTTCCCTGCCAGGATGGGTTGATCTCCTCTAATCCAGGCATCAATTTCCAGGGAAGATGACAGGCTAAGCTCGAACATAGTTGATCAATTATAAACACAAGAAAAAGAAGCCGAGTCAAATGGTGTACAGGAAAACTTTCCTTATCTTGATCATTGAAAATCCTTATTAGTTTTCCTGTACGCCAAATTCATTGTCCTTAATTTTTTCAACCATGCACGCCAATACCCATGTGTTTCTTTATCTAACTTGTTTTTCTGTTCTTTACAATGTGTCTATTGCAGGCACGCCACAGTCTTTTTTCCTGACTTGTGGCACAGAAAAGGAAGGAGCAGATGGCGATGGCTATGGGAATCTGATACGAAATACATATCAGGGAATTTTCCAGAGGGCAAATGCTCGAACTCAAGATTCTTCAATTGCTTCTGATATTCCATTCATGGTTGCAAGAATATTCAATTCTGAAGCAAATATAAGTTGCCTATTGAGCTGAAAATCCAGTATTTCCTCAGGTTTTATTTTTATCCAGCAGGATATACTTCTTTAATATCCAGAACTCCTATTTCTCAGTTGTAGCAGCTTGAGTAATCCTGTTGAACAATTTTAGTGCTCCATTAACAGCTCAAGCCCTTACATATTCCTACATTGTTAAAGAATATTCTCTAGCTCCACTTTGATGATGATACACTTACTATCACTTTTAAGCCTTCAGGTAAGGTAAAAGATGCTTTTGCATTTGTTAATGGCATTGAATTAGTACCTATTCTACACGAACTCTTTGGGCCGGGGCAGATGGTAGGATTTTCAGGCCTGATTGTTGAGTCAATGTATACTGATTTGGAAACTATGTATAGATTCAATGTTGGAGGGCAGTATATAGCGCCAACCAAAGATTCTGGTGGACTTTCAAGAACTTGGTATGATGATTCACCATATTTATTTAGTGCTGCTATGGGGATTACTTCGGAGGCGAATAAAAGTGTTCAAAATAAAGTATACATATTTTCCAGAGGAAACAGCTCCGGCAGATCTTTATTCTACAGCAAGAAGCATGGGAAGAAATTCAAATATAATATAAATTTATATTTGACATGGGTATTTCAGGTCCATCCAAGTTTTACATATATTGTCAGGTTACGTTTCTGTGAGTTTGAGTTAACCAGAAGTCCTTTAACCTTTACATCAATAATCAAAGTGCGCAGGCTGATCCTTCGCCTGCTGATATACTTGGCTGGACATCAGGACATGTTGGACAAGCTACTTATAAAGATTATATGATATTAGTGCAAGATTCGCAATGTTATTATCATATTCTGTTAGATTTGCATCCATCGTAATTGACAAAGCCTGAATTTTATGATGCTTCTCTTAATGGGATAGAGATATTTAAAATGAGTGATAAGAGGAACAACTTGGCAGGCCCAAATCCTGAATTATCGAAAATGCTTGCTCGTGATTTATCAAATGCTGAAAAAAGGTTTGGGAGTAATAAAATTGTGATTGGGAGTGCAGCTGGAGGAGCTGCAGGCTTTTGCTTAGTGGCTGCAATATTCGTTGTAGTCTGCAAAAAGAAAATGAAAGTTGATGACTTCCAATCTCACACCTCTAGTTGGTTACCTATTTCTAATGGTAATACTTTTCAAACTAATACTACTAGCAAGACTAGTACTACTGCTGCTACTACCAGTGATCTGGTAAACTTAACTCAAGGTCTTTGTCGCTATTTCACTGTACACGACATGAAAAATGGAACCAGGGACTTCCAAGACTCTAATGTCATTGGCGTCGGAGGTTTTGGGAAGGTTTATAAAGGTGTTATTGATAAAAACATGAAAGTTGCAATTAAAAAATCAAACCCACAATCAGACCAAGGAGTTAATGAGTTTCAAACCGAGATAGAGATGCTTCCCAAGCTGAGACATAGGCATTTAGTCTCATTGATTGGTTTTTGTGAAGAAAATGAGGAAATGTGTTTGGTTTATGACTATATGGAACTTGGGACACTAAGGGAACATTTATACAATACTAAAAGACCTAAACTTAGTTGGAAGCAAAGACTAGAAATCTGCGTTGGAGCTGCTAGAGGACTTCATTACCTTCATACAGGTGCCAAGTACACAATTATACATAGAGATGTCAAGACAATTATACATTCTGTTAAACGAAAATTGGCTTGCTAAGGTTTCTGATTTCGGGTTATGCAAAACCGGTCCGAACATAGACAAAGGTCATGTTAGTACTGTGGTTAAAGGTAGCTTTGGTTATTTAGATCCTGAATATTCCAAAACACGGCAATTAACAGAGAAATCTGATGTATACTCATTTGGGGCTGTACTATTTGAAGTATTATGTGGAAGGCCTGCATTGGATCCTTCCCTAGCTCAGCAACAAATTAATCTTGCAGATTGGGTTGTTAGGTGTGAAAGAAATGGAATTATAGATATCAGAGATGAAATTAGACCTCAGTGCTTAAAGAAATTAGTGGAAACTGCAATCAAATGCTTGGAAGATTCTTCGATTAATCGGCCTTCTATGGGTGATATTTCATGGAATCTTGAATTTATTTTGAAGTTACAAGAAAAAGAAAATGCAGATTGTGGTCAAAATAGATAATTAGTATAAATAATCATCAACAAACTCTAAGCTGATTCATCTTCTTCCTTAGATAGTCATTCAAAGATTCTTTTTTTAGCTAAAAGTAAATGAATTTATACTATTAATCTAGAGAAGAAATTATTTTAAAAATGCAATTCAAATCTAGTTTTAATTCTTGGTTTTGTTGTTTGTACAAAAGAATGTATTTTTGTTTTACTGTTTACGTTCTTGAATTTTGTATATAATTACTAATTCATCCTTAAATTTTGCAATATTTAGTATTACATTTCTGTAGTTTGTTTCCATTGGCGGTAAATATGGTTTTTTTTTTTTTTTTTGCTGCTCATTTTTCCATTAATAATTATTATTTGAAACATAATACCTACTGGTATAATAATTTAAAATACAAGGGCTTATCAGTATTCGAGTTTAGAATATAGGGACCAATCATTATAATAGTTTTGAAGGCATTTTAATAAAATGAAATTTGGAACTTATACTATATTGTCAATGTTTTTATAATAAAATTTGTTTGTTTAATTGCAATTAATAGTCATAAATTTATTCTAAAAGCCTATTTTAATCTAGTGTAAATTAATAAAGTGATTATTACTATTTCTTTTCCAATTATTTTTTAAATCTTGATATTTTCAGTAACTACTATTTTATCGTTATTAACTCTTTTTAGAAATGAAAAAATTTTAATGGTAATTTTGTAAAATCCCAATAAGTTAAATGCGTTTTTATAAAATTTAATAGAACAACCAACAAGATGGACAAAAACAAATTATAAATATAATTATTGTAAAATAAATGGATAAACTGCTAATTACATATAAAGACCAGGGAGATTATAGTAATTTTTCCTTGTTTTTTAATTACAGAATGTAGGCAGAATAAATTTTACCAAACATATTCTTATGACTCAGTTGAACTTGACTCTGCACTATAATTTATTTTTTAATTTCTGAAGACTTATTATTATAATTAAAAATATAAAAAATGCAGACTTTTAGCCTAATTGTCTGTCAAATACTCACAATTTAGTTGCAGAGTGGGTAATTATAGAATTATAAATTGCTGAATTGCTTGTTCTAGAAGATGAACATTGAATCTTACTGGAATTTAGTGGAAATTTTGGTCATCAATTGCATAATATATCAAACATTTCATATATTAGTGCAAAAATATGTCACTTTCCTTTGAAACTTCACTTGGTATCAGATTTGAGATGACTTAATCATTTTGTTGTAAATTTCCTAATCTTAATTAAATTTAATAATATGGGTTTTGCTCTTAATAGTCAATAAAAGTTAGAAACACAAGTATTTACTTTATTTATATATTTATGATATTATTAGTGTTTTTAAAAATCAAAGGGATAACCTTATCAAATAGAGTAAATGTGATTGTTTAGTGGATAGAATCATTAAAGGTTGTATAGATTTCCAAATTAGGAGCATATAATTGGACAAATAAAATATCTAATTTTGAAGAATCCTAATTTAAATACAAATCAATGGTTATGGCCTAATGCCTTGTTGACAATGATAGATTCATAGGTAGCCTCTGATAGCAAGACAAGTGTTACACTACAAGTGCTTCCAAAAATCCTATTATTTTGAATCTATTCCTAATTCTCCCTTTTTTTTTATAAAAAATAATTGTATTTTTTAAGTTGTCACATGAATTATATAGTAGAATTAAATCTCTAAAGATGAAATTAATTCAAGTTAAATTTACTAAAGAGATAAAAAAACAACTTATGATTAAATTAATGCAGTAATGGATGACAATTAAAGTGAAAAAATTATTAAAACAATACTAATTTAAAAACAAAGAAACTATCAATTCAGAATATTTTTTTTTTATATAATTAAACCAAACATGATTATTAAAAAAAAAAAAATCATTCATATAATTTAAACTCTAGAAATTTAATATTTTAATTTTGAATGCATTTATGTGGAAGTATTTCTCAAGTGATGGGAAGAGCAAATTATGATTATTATTTTAAATAATTGATTTGCAAATGATGCAACTCTAATTTGCTTGCTCTAGTGATGTAGAAATTTAGGAAAAGTGATAGATTAGATTACCACATTTTGTTCAAAGTTACCGTTAGAAGTTTATGACTAAATAGGAGGAGTTTTTTTTGATGCAAACACTAGGTTATGTTTAATTAAACAACTTACTGATAAATTTAAAGGAGAATTGCTTTAAGAGTCGTTTGTAATTTTATTAATTAGATTCGCAAGTCCTTCATATTTGAAAGATAATTTACAGGTTTCTGATATTTTGAGTCATTAACTCTTGGATTATTCCATTGAGTTTTATCATGTTTTTCCATTAGTCAAAGCTGAAAATCATATTTTAATGGAAGAATTACATTAAGTTTATATGATTTTGTTAATTAGACTATCATGTCCTCCATATTTGCATCGACAATAGCAAATCGATAGCCACCACATTGCCATTAGTCCTTCACTGCCGACCAACACTACCATTGGTAGTCTACAAGTTGACTGACAGCATAATACTATATTTCAAAATTAATGTTGACCGTAATTTGAAATGGTAGAAAATATTGTTGGAAGTGTAGACTCTCAAACTCGTTACAACTGTCAATAGTGTTTTTATTAACTTTCGGTGGTTAGCTGAAAGTGGTGAGGACATGGATAAGCTCATTCTCTTGAGGTGAACATTTAGTGATTTAGATGTCATTTTAGTGACATTATTAATAGAAATTTGATTCGATTTTGTTCCAATTTAGCTAATCATAAAGAATAAGAAAGAAATATCATATATTTTGAAATTCTTGCAGAGGAATGAATAGATAGCATGCAATAAAGAATCGACATCATTGATGGTAAAACAGAGATTATTTATTTTTAAAATATGGATATTCCAGACTTTTAATTGAAACTAAGCAGAAATATTGATGATCTATAAATTCATTTTTCAACATAAGGAGCCAATTATCTAATTAACAAAATCACAATAACCTGAGAGCAACTCTCTCAAAATTTAAGGACCAATCCTTTTACAAATTTTTTTTTTTAATCTTTTATGGATATATTTGGAATTGTAATTGTAATGTAAGGGCAAAGTTGTGAATCCAAGTAGTTAACTGCTTGCGTCTTCAGATTAGGAATTAGTTTTGGGGGCAAAGAGAATCTCTGTTGAGGTCAACTGTATACTGAACTGAAAACTGTTACTGACCCCACGAACCCTAATTTCCCACTACAGACAAAATTATTTTATTGGAACAAGTGTCAATTGGCTTATCCACGTGGCATCAATCACATCCCTCCATTTCTCAACGGCTATCTTGGGATGTACCCTGTCCAGAGTGGAATTTTGGGCCCACCTTTTGCAGTCATTTTGACAAAGTATCAAACCAATCCTATGAATTTTTATTTTTTATTTTTTAAGTTTAAAAATTAAATAAATAAAGTTGAGAGAGAAAAAGGGAAAAATAATAGTAAAAAGAAGTATAACTGTAGCTTTTTGTGGGACCCATTATAGGATCTTTGACAGAGACGTCTGTTTCATTGTTCACGTCTTTGCTATTGAACAGAGCTTTCTGTGTCTCTCTGTTTTGGATTCTTTTACCTTTTTTTTTTTTAGTTTTTAATTTTGGAGTTGTTTATGTTGTTTTCGAGTTAAAGAGAGACTTTGTTTTCTTTTGTGTCATTTTATCAAATCCTCCACTGACTCTTCTCTTTCACACTATAATCTATACATACAATGTGATGGTGGACAGTGAGATATAGTCTTTATATGATCTCACCTATCAGACATATCAAGGTTTGTTGTTTTCTATTTCTCTTTTTAATTTTTGTTCATTTCTAGAAAAGGGTATTGAAGATTTATATTTATTTTTTAAATTTTTATCTGGGTAGTGTTTGATTTTAGCATGAAGCCTTCAAGCCTTGTTGCTGTGGCTGAATTGGTTAAGAACACTTACCCAGTCGGGCAATTTGAGCTATTATCATGATATCCTTGTTTTTCAGGGCTTAAGGGTTTTAGGAATCGAGGGTTTTTGGTTTTGTTTTAGTTTTGGAGTTATGGAGGAGATTGAGAAGGCAAATAAGGCAGCTATAGAGAGCTGTCATAGAGTTATTGGTCTTTTATGTCAATCAAGAGATCAAGTTCAGTGCAGAAATTTGGTGACTGAAACTGGAGATGCTGTGTCTAAATTTAAAAGAGTTGTGTCTCTTTTAGGTAATCGTTTAGGTCATGGAAGAGTGAGGAAGTTAAATAAGTTCAGATCATCTTTGCCTCAAAAAATCTTCCTTGATAGTCCTAATTGCAGAACAATTTTGGCACCTAAGCCTCTTCAAATTGTGCCTCCTAATTTTCTTGAAACCCCAGCTGCTGAAATCGACCCCAACTCTAATTTTTCGTTAAAACCTTCAAAAAAATTGTTTCTTGAAAACCCAGATGGTGAAATGAACTCAAATGTTAGGCCTCCTCTTCAAATTTCCCAAATTACACCTTCTCAACAGTACCAATTTCTTCAACAACAGCAGCAAATACAGAGGATGCAGCAGTTTCAACAGCAACAACAAATGAAATATCAAGCTGATATGATGTATTCTAGGAGTAATAATTGTGGAATTAACCTTAAATTTGATGGGTCCACTTGCACACCAACCATGTCATCAACAAGATCATTTGTTTCATCTTTAAGCGTGGATGGAGATTCATTTCAATTGATTGGTGCTCCTCAATCATCTGATAAAATCTCACAACAGACAAGGAGAAGATGTTCTGGTAGAGGTGAAGATGGTAGTGCAAAATGTCAAAGCGCCGGCAAATGTCACTGTTCAAAGAGAAGGTCAAAGATCAAAACTTTATCCCATTATTAATTTATGAAGTTACATGTTTACTTTATTCTAAATTATTGTCTTTTTCTTTTGGCTGATAGGAAACTAAGAGTGAAGAAATCAATTAAAGTGCCTGCTATTAGTGACAAGGTAGCAGATATTCCTCCTGATGAGTATTCATGGAGGAAATATGGACAGAAACCCATTAAAGGCTCTCCTCATCCAAGGTAAAAAGATCAATAACTACATATCTAAATTGAAACCATACAATGAGTGAGATATCCAGATTGTTTATTTTCATGTTCAAAGACTCTTTCATTAAGCAAGCATATCAACAAATTTGGTAATTTGCACTAACGATTGTTATTAAAATCGCGATCGGGAGCATTGATTAAACTAAATTAACAAACTTTGATGATATTTGTACAAAAAAGTACTTTTTGTGTAACCATGCTTATAAGTTTGATTGTTTTTAAAACAAATATAATGCAGGGGATACTACAAATGTAGCAGTCTAAGAGGTTGCCCAGCGCGAAAGCATGTAGAGAGATGCTTAGAAGATCCTTCAATGCTAATAGTGACTTATGAAGGTGAGCATAATCATTCCAGATTGCTCTCATCACAATCTGCTCATACATGAAACAAGCTCCAATTTCCAACTGGTTTATTTTATTTAATTTGTGAATTAATTAGTACTGCATTCTGTATATATAATTTGTTCAAACTTGAGACTAGAGCTGATATTTCAATGATTTGGTAACAAGGGTTAGTTTTCGAGTTTGAGCTATATATAGAACTAGTACTTATTTCTCGCGCAACACGCGGACATGATATTGGTTTTGATTTTTTTTTTTTTAATTTTTTATTTCTAAATTTTATAAGTTTTTTATATGTTGCATACGAGTCATATTACTTAATCTGATTATTGAGTGTAAAAATAATATTATATGGCTATATGCCTCTAGTTGCAAATTAAACAAGTCACTTGTGAGTTGCTTGATATCCAGTTCGGTGGTTCGAAATTGTTCTATAAAATTTAATATTTGAACTATGCGAACCAAGTACAGGCCCATCCCATTGGTTCTGGAGTTTCAGATTTTTGGTGCTAATTCTTGATCTTGCTCAGTAGAGAAAGAATGATACTGCATAAAATTGATGGGATTTTAGAGCTAAGAACATTTGTTGGGTTGATTTCTCTGTTAATGGAAAATTTACATTGGAAATTATTAATTGCAGTTCCTTCAAACCTATCCTAAACACAGATATATAGAGGAAATCAGCGAATAGAAGATTTGTGCTAATTCAGTTTAACAAAGAAGGAAATACAAAAGGAAACACCCAGAATATAATATATGTGTTCTATTACAATTCAATTTATATAGACAGCTACAAAAGAAGAGAGCTGTTAAACATTTTCTATAGCTTTCTTACCATTCGTCCATTGAAACAAAAGGATGTTGCAATAACCTACAATCTCCGATCAGCCTTTCTAGCGAAGCAACAATGCAAGAAATCCTGAGCCAGGAATGGCAAATGCTCTGGAACCGCAGGCACCCCATCAGTATAACAAAGGACAAACCGAATAGACATTTGATCAGAATATTCCCATGCTTGTTACCCAAATATTTGCACAATATTGGCTAATCCGACTGTAATACCTCCACTCCTTTCACCACTACCAGGCACTAGTAAGATATTACAAGATTTGATGTCACAGTGGACATAACCCTTCTTATGAATATCTTTCAGACCATAAAGATTAAAGAATATCTCGGGTGTAATTTTTAACATCAACTTCAGCCAACCCACTTTCTGATAATATAATTTGATTGGATAAACTAAGACCAGAACAGAACTCCGACACTAAATTATATATCCTTTCGCCATTGCTTAGCTGGGTTATTCCATCCCCAAAACAGTTAACCGCATAAGAGTTTAAATCAATCTGCTTGAATATTGAATCAATATCCTAACTAAAATTTGGTGTGTAAAGGGAAAAGTTATTTATTTAACCGAATGAATAGAACCAATTATTGGTTGGATTCATTTTGATTATTTGAATAAATTAATCACATCATAAAATATTTATTTATTTTAAAAGTTTACAATGAAGTGAAGGATATTATACTATAGTTTATTTTTAGGATTGATTCTCTATTGCAAACTGACCCTTAGTGGCAGTGCTTCCTTCACAAGTAGTGGACCAAGTTGAGCATAGCTCTACCTGAGCTACCTCACCACTATTAATGCCATAACCCACATCAGGATGAGCTATTTCACCATCAAAATTAATGATCCCATTCTCAGCTTCAGCTTCTGAGGCTTCTTGTAACTCGATTGCAAACTCAAGTTCTTGCATCACATTGCGCATACTTGACCGTTCTATACCTTTATCACGAACACAACTCATAGCTATCTCCACAAATTTCTTTAAACGCTCTGGAGCTATCTTCCCCTTCAATTGAAGATCAATTATTTGATAAAGATTTTCAATTCGAATACATTTTTTAGCCCAAATGACTAAATTCATTTGATCTTCCACCAATTTTGGATCAATGAATACTTCTATCAAAACTAACCCAAATGAGTATACATCAGATTTGTCTGTCAATTGTTGGTATCTTGCATACTCTGGATCTAAATAACCTCATGTACCCTTCACTACAGCACAAACTTCGTGATTCAAAGCTACTTTGGATAGTCTGAAATCGGAAACTTTGGCTATCCACCTCTGATCAAGCAAAATGTTAGATGTCTTCACATCTCGATGAATAACTGTATGTATGAACTCGGAGTGAAGATAAATACAATCCACAAGCTGCACCTATGCATATACGAAGCCTATCCTTCCATGGCAGAGTTGAGACAACATCTCTATCTCAGTCGAGAATTCGTGAATCCCTTGCTTAGATAATGAATCTAAACATTTGATTGCAACTGTGGTGGTGGATTCTTTTTCAATGTACCCTTTGTACACCTTAGCAAATCCTCCAGCACCTATTAAATTTTGATTAGAAAATTTTTCTGTAGCTTCTTTCAATTCAAGTATTGAGAATCTGTGGCAGCGCTCTGTTGGGAGTTGTGAAGCTATGGATGTTGAAGTGCTAGGAAAAGGGACTCGGAAGGATTTAGGATCCTCCTTTTGTGTTCTCCTCTCCTTCTGCATAAAAACCAAACAAATAATAACAGTAGCAAGAACTAAAAACCCAGGAAGTACAGATCCTGTTACGATTACTACTTTATGCACATCTTTGCTTTGTGTTGTTTTCTATAATTCTGGATGCTGTTGTAGTGATGAGTTAATTAGTATCGATTCATCTGGGTTTGGACCTGCTAAACTGCCCTCTGAATTATTCAATTTGAATACCTCAAAACCGTTCAAGATTCCATTCAGTATAGTTTAAGGATGGATTCCAATATGGGTACAAAGCAAGCCACAAGTCCTGCTTGCTAGGGCTTCCTTGTGCTGTTGGGAACCACACAACGTAGTCTTTGTACACTGGACCACCATTATCACTGCTCCAAAATATTACATCTACTTTCTCTTCTGCATTTTATTATTGATGAAAATGGAGAATACTAATTGAAACGGATAACAACTTCAGGCCAAGTTCGAACAAGATAAAGGAAACTAGTTTCAACAGGGAATATCCAAGTTAGATTGTAATACTCGTTAACTTATGGATTAAGGCCCATTGAATGCATAGTACTATAAACCGATATAGGAGCCACAAAGGCCGGAGTACTCATTGTATACTTTTTCTTGACTTCTAAAATAGAGATGACTCCAGATGCAGCGCCAAAAACATAATCAGAATCTTCAACCCATTTCCTGTACATTCTGGTATCACCTGAACCATCAATGTCCGGTCCTCCAACATTCAGCCAATAAACAGTTTCACGAGCTGTTGTATTATCTAAATAGAAGAGATAGTCAATGCCACATAAGTAGGCAGTGGATTATCAAATCCGCTTGCACAAAGATTATGAGGTATGGAGATGATTTCGATACCATTAATGAAGGCGAAAGACTTGGGAGACAGAGAGAAGGTTATATTAACAACTTGGGTTTCTGGCACTGGGATAATGAGGTGGCCACGGGCCAGCCGGGCCACGGTTCAAGGGGTGGAACCAACGCCGGTGGACCGGCGGTTCGCGGTTAACCGCCAGTAGGGCTGCAAACGAGCCGAGCCGTTCGCGAGCGGCTCGGTGTTCGCTCGATAAAAGCTCGGCTCGAGACTTGACTCGATAATAAACGAGCCGAGCTTGAGCCGAAAATTTAGGCTCGTTTAATAAACGAGCCGAGCTCGAGCCGAGCAGTTAGGCTCGCGAGCCAGCTCGCGAACAGCTCGTTTAAAGAAGCTCGCGAGTCGCTCGTTTAATCGGCTCGCGAGTAGCTCGTTTACTAGAGCTCGCTAACAGCTCGTTTAAAAAGTTCGCGACCTGCTCGTTAAATAAGCTCGCGAGCACCTCGATGCTCCTTTACTTAAACTACGTCGTTTTAAGTAAAAAATCAGATTGTTGCATTTCATTCTTAGTTTTCTACTTCCTAACCCTAAACCTAACATTCTCACTTTCTCCACCCGCCGTCCCTCCCTCTCGTTCTCCCTCCTCTCTACCCAGCTGCCGACCTTAGTTCCAGGCTCCTCCACCTGCCGTCCCTCCCTCTCGTTCTCCCTCCTCTCTACCCAGCTGCCGGCCTTAGTTCCAGCCGGCGTCCCTCCCTCTCGCTCTCCCTCCTCTCTGTCCGCTGCAGATAGACCGGGTACGTATCTATCTCCATCTGTTTGGTATGTCCACGCCTAATTATCTGTTTATTTGGATGGAAATGGAATTTTAGACACTAAACTTTGCTCTCTACTAACAAAGTCATTAACGAGGTTTCGCCATTGTCTGAGCAAACCAATGAATTTAAGAATTCTATTTGGCAAAGAATACCATCATCACTTAAAATGCCTAGCTTTTCAAGTAGCATCTGAATCATAGTATATTTTTTCTTGTAATGGCAACTGTTAGCAATATATATTCGTTCAATTCATGTACTGAGTTATTTAAAGGAGTCAATATAGTTCTTTCAGTGTTACTACAAATTCAGGAAAATTGTATCGACAATG